>JACEVL010001079.1:0-142500 GCA_020284085.1 Aporrectodea caliginosa
ATACTTTCAAAAGGTAATAATTATTATATAAGGATTTAAAACTACATTTTTCATGTGCTCTGAATGGTGCTTACTCATTACCCGTATAGCTCGCTTCTGTAAAATTGTCAGACGCACAAGCGTGAACGGTAAGTAGATGCTCAAATGAAATTGCAGTTAGTAAGATACGGATGTATTAACGTATAACACAGGTTTACAAGCGCATTTTTCATCAGACAATGTCTTAAGATATATTACGCCTATATTTTAGGCCAGTTTCCCAGCGATGTTAGTGATAGATTGTTTCCATGATAAAAGTTCATCTACGTGGACACCCAGGAATTTCGCAGTTCCGAGTCTTTGTGTTTGTTTTATTAATGCTAATGGTGATATGATAATCATGCTCAAGTGCCAGTTTTCTCCAAGAGCTAAATCAATATATAATTCGCTTTATTTATATTTAAAGATAACGTGTAGGCTACGCAGTGAACCATTCACCCACCCTTTCAAGTTCTACAGTTAATTGTTTTATCTGATCAGCAAATGAATTGTTGGACACGTTAGTGCTATCTGCGAACATTATGAATTGTAGAGTTCGTGAAGTGAGATAGATATTTTGGCATATATATTCGCGGGTCTTAATCAGAGCCCTTAGGGACTCCAAATGTTATATTTAATATAATAATGTGAAATATGACCACTATGGAAGACACATTGTCTTCTGTCTTTAAGGTCAAACCTAAGCCAGACCAAACGCATACCCCCTATTCCATAGTGGTCTTAATTACTTCAATTGAATGCTTGTGTATTTTGAGGTCAATTCCATCCGTCCCCTCATTTTGCGTTGTACTGAGCATTTGGCTATCGATATCATGTTGGCTATCGATATCATGTCGGCTGGTATTGTACATGTAAGTTCGATGGATATAGACAGGGTAGGGAATTTCCTAAGTAATCGGTGAACACTGTTCCTGCTGGAATTCTTATATTTGCGGCTAGTTTTGGTCCCAATTCAGTAAAATATTCATTTAAATTTATGTAATGTAATGCAATGTAATGTAACAAAACATTTATAAAGCGCCACTTAAGAGTCTCTCAGAAGCGCTCAACACGTGGCCATCAAACAGCTGAAAAAATGCGTCTTTAAGAGTTTAGAGAAAACCATATAGCCGCGTGCAGCACGCACAGACGGCGGAAGAGCGTTCCAGATCCGTGGCGCCGCAATCGAGAAGTCCCGACGAGCACAGGTGGTGGTTCGAAACGAAGGTAACATCAAGTCATTTCGTGAGGCAGACCGGAGAGCCCGCCGACCAGTTTGAGTGCCAACTGGAAGGCACAGTTCAGCAATGTAGTCCGGAGCAGTACCAGTCGTAGCCTTCCAAACCAGCGTAGCAATTTTGAATTGCACACGATCAGTAACTGGAAGCCATATGGGCTATACGATTTTTAGCCTTGCTTACCATGTCGCCGGTAAGGCTGTGGATCCAGTTCCATGTAGGTGAGTTTTAATAATAGGCCAAGGTTTCGCGTCAATTTATCCTATATAATTATAATATTCGTTTAATGTAAATCAGGTTGACAAGCGCAACACGGTTACAAGTTAAAGTGAAATGAAATTAATGATGTGGTGTTCTGTAGGTTATTGTTCGTTCAGCAGTCTGTCCTCAGCTTCACGCACCATATCCGAGACGTCAGGCGCGTTGTCAGGGAGATAGCCCATTCAGAGGCCTGGGAAGTTTTTTAAAAGTTGTGTGAGCCAACCTCAGCCACGTACAGATTTGAGGTGGATAAAATTGTCCATTACAAACTATGTCACTATCCATTTCCACGTATATATATATATATATATATATATATATATATATATATATATATATATAACACTCCAATTTTCCCAGCCCTCCTATAGGCTATTCGTCAGTTGTTCATTGTCCAACCAACCACGCCGCTCAACCCGCTCTTCTTCCGCCCTAACACTTCCCCGCCCACCATCAGTAACCTCATTGCTAAAATTTACAATTCGCTCCACAACCATATCAGTTCTGCCTCTCTGGAAAAAACTCCCGCCAGAATTACGAAAAATATAAGATGCTTCCTACTAACTCACTAAAACATCACATCCTTCAGTCTTGCTATCTCTCCCAGGTCTCTCAGTGAAAACAGAAAACGCTGCTCTTTCACAAATCTTATCCTGATCCTCCTCTTCTTCTTGCGTCACTTGCACTTCAATTCTAAACACCATCCACTAAACACCATAGAAGCATAGACGCCTGACTGTCTGCCTGCCTGTCAGTGCCTGACAGGCACCTTTAAGTCTTGACCCTGTGGCTATCGATTTTGTTTATGATTATATAGGCCTAATATTATAAAATGGGGTGAAATGGGGTGGTAAGCGTCTCTAAAAGCCTCTGCCACCCAAATGTCCACCACGCCACCTTCACGTGGTACCCCTGTTGGAAACAAAGTGCGTGGTGGACGACCGAACCCTCGCCGGTATATGCGAGCCCAGAGACAAGGAATCGGAAGGACGGACGATGAAGGACATCGACGCTTGGAGATGGTGTCTCGCTAAAAACACCGAGATGAAGGCAACGGGAAACCACCTCTCTAATTTCCCAAGAAACGCGTGCAATGCCGAGGTGCTACAGGTTGTTGATGGGGAGCGATCGCTGGTGGCAGCAGTGGGGGAGGGACGGAGGAGCTGGGTGGGGCACGTGTTGGGGGGACTCCCTTCTGGGGGTCATGGAGGGGAGAGTGGAGGAGGGGGGGGAGGTCCGGGGAGGGTGAGGGGGCCGGGGAGGGTGATGCTGGGGTGGATGGCCGACGGATGCAGCGAGTTGGGGGAGGGGGCACAGCACGGAGGGGAGTGGCGTCATTGGAGGCTGGAACCTGCCGAAGGGCAGATAACTTAAAGAAGAAGAATATTATAATAGTTTTGACTGAGCGCCTGTGAATAAGCTGATTCCATTGACTTTTAGTTTTTGTGGACGCTGAAGAAATGTCGAGACTAAGAATGTGATTACAAGTATATTAACCCTCAGGCTACCAAGGTTTTTTTGTAACACTGGCTACCAAGGGGGTGGGGTGGTTACCACCCCTGGATTTCATAATTGGTTTCACATATCATAACTTGTAATACAGCATTGGATTCAGCATTCATTTCTGCACAGAATGGTATATTTAGTTGTACATTATGTGAATGC
This sequence comes from Aporrectodea caliginosa, assembly GCA_020284085.1. Lineage (NCBI taxonomy): Eukaryota > Metazoa > Annelida > Clitellata > Crassiclitellata > Lumbricidae > Aporrectodea > Aporrectodea caliginosa. The sequence continues at coordinate 3,183 of JACEVL010001079.1, forward strand.
ACCTCGAAATTACATCACTTTTAACAACGGCACCCCCTTAATTAGCGATATTTTATATTATTGCGTACATATTGTACTTTTTGACTAAACAAATATAAAATTATGTGTGTTTTGAAACTGATCTATGTATAACGAATACACACAATCATCCCTACACATGTTTATATAGTATAAATGTAGGCTACATCCATACATAATTATATATCCATACATATATATCGGTTTACGTTGTGATGCTGTATTCAGCCATTTTCACACAGATTACGCGTATTATTATTTATTTTGATCACTTCCGGTTTTCAAAAGACAAACATGTAAGTATGCAAATGAAGCCCTACATTCCCTCTAAAGAACGGTATATTTGTTTCTCTTCCAGGAAGATAAATGAATACGCTACAGACAAAAAACTAATGGGGGAGTGCTTGCATTCAGCAATTTTTCACGCATATTACGCGTATTATTATTTATTTTGATCACTTCCGGTTTTCAAAAGACAAACATGTAAGTATGCAAATAAAGCCCTACATTCCCTCTAAAGAATGGTATATTTGTTTCTCTTCTAGGAAGAATAGTCAATAAGCTATAGTCGAAAAACTAAGGGGAGGTGGAATCCACCCCCTGGTGCCTCGGGTATATCGGGTATAACTTTGAATGGCGTGGGCTACCACCATGATGTTTACCTCAAAATGTGCGCCAATGAATCTGCTACAGCTACCTAAAATGCAAAAATTATATTCCATATAAAAAAATCTTATGCATAAAAACGTAGGGGGTGGTAACCACCACCCCTACGTATATATATATATATATATATATATATTTATGTCACAGCTGTCTTAATAATCAGATGTCCAGTCTGCAGCCACTCTCGGTCCAGTCTTGTAGGATGATAAATTGCGCGTGTCACATCAGGAGTTCCCCTGCTTTCATCAACCACATTTAGACACCTGTTGTACCGTTCAGGCCCAAAGAGTAAGGTTACCGGTGTCCATGATACGCGCAATATATCATCCTACAAGACTTGGCAGGCTTGCTGTCCCTTGCCTAATGCCAGGGCGCTTTGGTTAGGTTTCATTAATTTACTGTGTTATTTTCATAGAATTATTAATGTTTCCAAAAGTTGTGTGAGCATGCCTTTGCCTTGGCGCCACAGAGTCAAATCTTGTGTGAGCATCGGCGCCTCTGGCGCCATAGGTTCCCTTGAGCCCATTCGTCGTGATCTTTGTACGAATCGGTCCAGCCTGTAACAGTTCCTGTCCTCAGCTTTGGTTGGTAAAGCCCCACCAGGCTGGCGCAGCATAGAGCAGACGGTCACGGTCGTTGCTCTTGCCACGTCATGCAGCGCATTCTAATAGTTTTGTAGCACAGTAATGTCTCTCCGCAGCTTTCAGAGACTTTTTAAATATTATTTCTATAAGCAACAAATTTCGTTCTATTTACCTCTGAGGGATATCTTACATATTTTTAATAGACGAGAGTTCTTTTACACGATCTCAATAGGGCTGTTGTCATCCATGGCTGCTTAATGACATCATTATTTTTTATTTAACCTATAACATTTGACCGGAAAGAACCGGTCATACAATAGCTTATATATCAAATCAAATCAAATCAAATCATTTTTATTGACCTTCAAGAACAAAAATAACCAGATTACATGAAAACACACAAATGCTGAGGAAAAGTAAAAAACGAACAGCCAAAGATATTCAATGTAAATATTTACGTAAATACAGATTGTAAATCCGCATTTAAAGCATAATGGGTTAGAATAGAAGGGTCAATAAAGGAGACCTAAAGGGACCTAGGTCCCGCTAATAAGGCCCCCAGTTTCAATTAGAGAAGCGATAGCCATTACCAAAAGTAAGGTGGTCTTTAGTTATGCATTGTTTATAGGTAACTAAAATTACAGAAAACATAACTGGAATTAAAAATAAAATAAAATAATAATAACCAAAGCGATAATTACATGGAGATAGTCACAATAGAAAAGGAAAAAGATAGGAAAAAAACAAAATTTAAAGAGGAACACGACAGTAGCCTATTACTCAGACCTGCAGAGGCTTATCTAGAGACAGAAGGTAAACACGGAGCTTTTTTAAATACATGGAGATTGGGAGTATGTCTTAGAGAGAAGGGGAGACTGTTCCAGGCTCTTGGGCCCCATGAGATAAGCGAGAACTTACGTATATTAGTGCGAGAGAATTCCACAAAATACTTATTGCTTTTGTTGCGCGTGTTGTAAGTGTGCAGGTCAGAACTAGATTTAAAGTAATTGGAAAATGCAATTGGGAGCTGGTTATACGTATAACGGTACATAAATTCAGCCACTTGATAGAAGTTAATTTGGTCTATTCTCATTATTCCAAGGTCTAGAAATAGAGCAGAAGTATGAGAATTAAAGGGGCCCTGGCCAAGACCCGAACCACTCGTTTTTGGAGTGTGAGAAGCCTCCCTAGCCTAGTTTTATAATTTGATGCCCAGACTACATTTCCATAAGAGAGGTAAGGGTACACAAGGGAGTAGTAGAGGCTGAGAAGAGTTTTATTTGGTAAGAGCGCGGAAATGCGCGTTATCACCCCTATGGACTTGGCTATTTTGACTGAGACATGGGTAAGATGCTCCGACCAGTTGACAAAAACCCCCAGAAACTTAACAGAGGCAACTCTGGGCACTTTTATATCATCAATTAATATAGGTTCATCAGAATGCGGTAATAATTTACGACCAGATGAGAACATTACATAGTTAGATTTACTTACATTCAGGGACATTTTGTTAGCTTTAAACCAGTCAGAGATTAGTTTTAGTTCATCGTTTATCACTCCCATTGAGAGATGATAAGAAGGAGTAGAAATAAACAAATTCGTGTCATCAGCAAAAAGAACAAAGTGCAATAGTGCTGAAGAGTTTGGAAGGTCATTGATATACACAAGAAAGAGCAGAGGCCCAAGTATACTACCTTGGGGGACCCCGAATTTCATGGAGCCAAAGCCCGACAAGACCTGGTTACATTTGACCTGGTGATAGCGGGAGGACAGATAATTTTTGAACCATAGCAGAGGAGTTCCTCGTATTCCGTAATTTTCTAGCTTTTGTAAGAGAATTTCGTGATCTACCGTGTCGAACGCCTTACTCAGGTCCAAGAATATGCCTATAGAGAATTTTTTGCGATCAATGGCCTCCGTAATTTTATTATGAATATCAATAAGAGACATTGCTGTAGAGTGGCCGGATCTGAACCCATGTTGAAGGGGATATAGTATATTCATTTTTTCAATAAAGTTATATAATCTAGAGTGGACAGTCTTTTCTAAGAGCTTGGCGAAGTAAGATATTACCGAGATGGGCCTATAGTTAGTCAAGTCCTTCCTATTGCCTTGTTTAAAGATGGGAGAGATTATCGACTTCTTCATGTCCTTAGGAACAATTCCTGTTGATAGGGAGCAATTGATGATGTTGGCTAGCGGGGCAGCTATATAACATATCGATGGACCGAGTACGGTAGGGTCTAAACCATCCGGCCCAGAACTATGGGTTAGTTTTATAGAGCGATTAAGCTGTGAAATCTCCTCAGGAGAAGTAGGGTAAAAAGCAAAAGAGTTAGGAAGGGATGGGCCGAGATAATCCCTGAAAGATCGGGTAGATTTAGGAATTTTATCAGAGAGATTTTTAGCAATAGAAGAGAAGTAAGTGTTAAACTTTTCAGCCATTTCAACATCGTCTGTAATTTTAAGATTTCCAATTATCAGCTCTTCAATACGAGTGTCGTGGTCCTTATTATCAATAAGAGATTTAATGATCTGCCATGTCTTTTTTAAATCACTAGAGTATTTAGCAAACTCAGTTGCATAGAAATCTTTTTTGCTTTAAGTTTAACCAATTTGAATTTGTTCCTATATTTAACAAACTGATTTTTATTTCGTTCATTGGGGTTTTTTAAATATTTTTTATACAAGCTATTCTTTTTTTACAGGATATGAAAAGACCTCTCGTCATCCATGGGTTGACTGGACTTTGTTTTATATTTCCCCTTCTTTCAATTAGTGGAAAGGCTGAATTATATGCTTCACTATACTTATCAATAAAGGCTGTGTAAGCTCTACAAGGGTCTAATTCGTCACATAGCTGTGATATAGAAGAAAAGTCAATGTTCCTTAGTAGTTGGTAGAAAAGATTTATCTTATCCTGGTTTATTAGACGTTTCATGACAGGAGGTCTGATTTTATCCCGAGGAGGGCTAATGTCCAGCCAGGCAAGGACTGGGAGGTGATCAGAAATATCGGCCACAATTATTGCAGAGTGGGTGGAAAGATATCCTATATTTGTCAGGATATTATCGATTAGGGAGAAACTAGTTGCAGTAATTCTTGTGGGCCTAAGAATAGTCGGCAAGAGATGATAAGATGAGATCATATTATAATATTCGCCAGTCGTAGGGTGGTCATTATGTTTAAGAAGATCGATGTTGAAATCACCAGCAATCATAACATCCTTCCTAGTTTTATTAGTGGTCTGTAGTAGTTGGTCGAATTCTTTATTAAATTCTGGAAGTGGTCTGCCAGGAGGTCTGTAAATCACTCCCACAATAAGATTTCTACCTCTATTCAAGGGTATATTAACAAACAAGCTTTCATAAGACTCATGATTAAGACTTAAATCAGATAATTGAGGGAGGTCAGTAATAGAGATTTCATTTTTTATAATAAGGCCCACCCCCCCTCCAGGTCCCGTCCTTCTGCACTTATGCACGAATTTATAACCAGGAAATATCAAAGTGTCATGCTGAGTGTCATTAAGCCAGGTTTCAGTTACTGCCAAAATGGTGGGTTGAATTTCTTCAAGGAGAATTCTGACGTCATCTTCCTTATAGTAAAGGCTTCTACAGTTGAGGTGAAGTAATGAGAAAGGAGTGGTTGAGGTCCCAGAGCCCATAGCAGTTACTGCCTGGTGTGGGGTAATGTATCCATGATCAACAGGTTTATATATATAGTAATTGTCATCTGGGTCAATATCTGGATTATTGATCAGGGGTCTATTGGCCTGAGTCTCAAAGGGTTGGTCAAGATTGGGCAAGCTGTCCCATTGTAAGACAGGTTTCTGAATTGGTAAAAGTATTGGGTCGTGGTTCAGAAGTTCAAATGATAAATCCTCGTTTCCAATTTTAGCAAATGGTAGATGCAATACTAAACACCGGTCACATAGCAAGGTAGGTGTCTGAGCATAGGGAGTATCACCTATTTGGTGCTGCCGTGAACCACAACTTAAACAAAAACTAACAGAAACATTCTTAACTATAGACACAGAGGAAATCCCACAGGGCAACGTCTGTGACATTGGACCTGTGTGCAGGAAGGTCAACAGCTGGCCAAATTGACAATCATAAGCTATAATAACAACAACAATGGATTAGTCTAATCAATTACCGCAGTAGACAATAGGATGGAATAGTAAGGATCATTCACCACTAAGGAGAGAGCAGGAACTTCATACTGCCACACCTATTGGGGCAGTATAGTAGGATTACATAACCAGGGAACATTCAAACAAATAATTACACAATATTACACCAAATTACACAGAGGAATTACGCAACTAAGCATGGTGGTTAAGAAAACGATAGTTAAAGCACAATGTCAGGTTGCTTATATCCCACATAATAATGTAAACAACACAAAACTCAAATATTACGCAATCATAGGACAGGGAAACAGTCAAATAACAATTGGCAATGCAATGCAATGTAATAACCCCCCATCGATGCGGCATCCAGCTAAGCCATATAACATTAAGAGGGATTAAAGCCACCTAAGAGTGCAGGCTGCTCAAAATGCAAATCAACAATAATGCAAGCATTGGAGGCATCAACGTAATATTGTGCAGTATGCTAAACCGCCAACACAAATGACGCAACAGGCGCCTTCAGGCTAAACCGCCAACACAAATGACACAACAGGCGCCTTCAGGCTAAACCGCCAACACAAATGACGCAACAGGCGCCTTCAGGCTAAACCGCCAACACAAATGACGCAACAGGCGCCTTCAGGCTAAACCGCCAACACAAATGACGCAACAGGCGCCTTCAGGCGAACTTTTTATAAGCTGAGTTTGCTTCACTGCATAACACGTTTCGTATGTATCTGACCAATCCCTGTCTCTCTGTCTCTCTGGCTCTCTGTCTCTCTGTCTCTCTCTGTGTGTGTGTGTGTGTGTGTCTCTCTCTCTCTCTCTCTCTCTCTCTCTCTCTCTCTCTCTCTCTCTCTCTCTCTCTCTCTCTCTCTCTCTCTTCAACCGTCCTCGATACGAGGGTTGGTCGCATTGTAGACGATTCTTCTCCATCCTCTCCTGTCCTCGGTTTCTCGCAGCAACCTTTCCGTTGATAATTCCAACCATTCGCCCACATTGTCCATCCATCTCTTCCTTGGTTTCCCTCTTGCTCTTGCTCCCGGTACCGTTCCTTGCATAATTTCTTTCTCTAGACATTCACCTTGTTTCCTCATTATATGCCCAAAGTAAGACATCTTTCTTCTTTTGATTGATTCCAGTAAATTCCTTTCCACTCCCGCCGTCTCTAACACCCATTCATTTGTTTTCTTCTCTATCCATGATATACCCAGTATTTTTCGTATGCATTTCATTTCAAATGCTTTTATTCTCTCCTCATCCCTCTTTTTGATTGTCCAGCTCTCGCAGCCATACATCATCACTGGCCATATAAGTGTCCTCATTAATTTAATCTTTGTGTTAATTTTTATGTTATGGCTTTTCCACAGTTTCATCAGATCTACTCCTATTCCAAGTCCTCTTGCAGTTCTTATTCTTATCTCCCTGCTGCAATCCACGTCTTCTGTTATGAGTGATCCTAAAGTACACGAAGGTTTCCACTTGTTCTATCATACTGTCTTGTACTTTGATGTTGCATTGATTCCCATTTAGTGCCATACACTTTGTTTTACCTATGTTGATCTCTAAGCCCTTTTTTCGCCCTTCCCTGTCCAATCGAGTCACCAGATCCTGTAGTTCCATTTCTGTGCTTGCCATTAACACTATGTCATCTGCATATCGTAGATTTGTTATCCTTCTTCCTCCAACTTGAATGCCTCCTTTGTATCCTCTCAGTGCCTCTCTCATGACCATCTCTGAAAGTATGTTGAACAATGTTGGCGAGATCACACATCCCTGTCTGACTCCCCTTTTAATTCTAAACTCACTTGACAGAGTCCCAGCAATTTTTACCTTTGCCGTCTGTTTTCTATACAATTCTGTTATCAGGTTGATAATGTGTGCGGGGTACCCCATTTCAACCATCGACAGCCATAGTTGCTCATGTGATACACAATCAAAAGCCTTTTTGAAATCGACAAAGCACATGTACAGCGGTAGTTGGTGCTCTCTCATCTTTTCCATTATGATTCTAAGATTCGTCACTTGATCCCTTGTTCCTTTGCCACGCCTAAACCCTGCCTGTGCATCTGATAATTCTGATTCCGTACGTCCTCTTATCCTTTCCAAAATGATCTTCAGCATAATTTTACTCGCATGTGAGACCAATGCTATGGTCCTATAATTCCTACATTGTTTCATATCCCCATTTTTTGGAATGGGTATGAATATAGACTTCGTCCAATCCTCTGGCCATTCCCCCGTTTCCCATACCTCCACACATATCCTATGCATTCTGTCTATTGCCGTTTCACCCGCGAACTTGAATAACTCCGCTGGTACCTCATCCGGCCCCGCACTTTTCCTTCTTGCTGATCCATTTATCGCACGTTCTACCTCTGATCTCAGAGGTGCAGGTTCCTTTGCGTGTTCCCCTATTATTTTACTAGATGTTTGCCCGTCCTAAGACGGTTCAAACAGTTTGAAAAGTTTATGAGAGACGTTATCACGTCATATGTGATTGAAGCCACTCCTCTCCCTCTCCCCTGCCTCTCCCTGCGTCCTTCCCTCCATCCATCCCACTTTACCTCCAGCCCTGCCTCCATCAGTCCGTCCGTCCCTCCCCTACATCTCGCCGTCCATCCATCTCTTCCCCTCCTCCATCCCTCCAGGCTCCATCCATCTCTACATCCGTCCATGGACTTGATCCGTCCGACCCAAGATTTCTCCACTAAGTGGAAAGATCTTGCGTCCGACCGTCCTTCTCCCATCACTCTCCAACATCCATCCCTTCCTCTCTTCCTCCGTCCCTCCATCCATACCTCCCTACCTCTATCAGTCCGTCCCTTTCTACCGCTCCATCCTCTCTCCATAACTCCATCCCTCCCTTCCTACCTCTAACCGTCCGTCCCTTCCAACCCCTCCATCCCTCTCTCCATCCCTCCCTTCCTACCTGTAACAGTCCGTCCCTTCCTCCCTCCCTCCATGTCTATCTCAATCCCTCCTTGCCTACCTCTAACTTCCATCCCTCCCTCTCTCCCTCTCTCCATCACTTCCTTCCCTACCTCTACCCGTCCAACCGTCCCTTCATCCGTCCCTTCCTCCGTTCCTCCATCCTTTCGTCCATCCATCCCTCCAAACCTCCAAGCCTCCGTCCAACGGTCGTTTCCAAGTTATCACTTGCACTTTCAAAGAGCTTTGTTACAATATCTACTCTCTTTGATTATTCGTTGAGAATTCGTCAATTCGGTTTATAGTATTTACGTTAATAAGAAGGCAGACAGGCACTACTCACCTGTAATGTATCGCTGACGACAATACACTCTCAATGGCATCCACGGCCTAAAAATCGCCAGAGATATGACCAAGAAATTCCTTTTAGGAGGATTTCATAATGAGGAACAAAAGAAACAGCTTATTGGCTATCAAAGGTGGGCAAATTCGTATTAAGGCCTCCATGGGAAGGCAGACACCGATATGACCTTCTTAGTGATCAGCTTGACCAGAGGTGGCGAGGGAGGGAGGGAGGCAGACACAAATATCGCCCTATGGTGACTCCAACTTGAGCGCAGATCGAGAGGGAGGTAGTGAGGGAGACCAACACAGAATTCGCCTTCTAGTGCCCGGTTTGACCGGAGAGAGAAAGACGGAGTGAAGGAGCAGATACCGATATGACCTTCTTAGTGACCAGCTTGACCAACGAGGTGGCGAGGGAGGGAGTGAGGGAGGCCGACACAGAATTCGCCCTCTGGTGGGTAACCAGCTTCGCCAATGGATGCGAGGGAGGTATTGAGGGAGGCAGACACAGAATTCGCCCTCTATAGTGGCAGGTCTCGTCCCGCTGCGCGGGGGGGGGGGTCGCGTCACAGGAATGTTGCCTTCGTTGCAGAGATTTCTTTTCGTTTATATTATTAATATGCATCTTACCCATCATACAACTCTTCACAGTATTCCTTCCATCTTTCGGCTACTTCTCCTTTGTTTGTAATCTCTTCATCTGTTTTTTTACTTTACACAAATCAGCTGTGGTCTGAACTTCCTTGTAAGATTCCTTACAGTTTGGTAGACCCTTCTTATATCCCCCCCTTTTATTGGATTCCTCCAGATCCTAGCACATGTCTTCAATTTGTTGTCGTTTATCTTCTCTTATTCTCTTCTGTATTTCTCCTTTAAGTGCCCTGTACTTCTCTTTATTTCTGTTCCCTGCATCCCTTTTTTCTTCGATTAATTAAGGTTTATCGATTATCCAAGGTTTACATTTCTGTTTCTTTTTATACCCAATGGTTGCCTCAGCCACATCAAGTAATATTGTTTTTGTATCTTCCCAAAGTTCATCAGGTTTTCTTTCTTCTTCCCACCTCCCCAGTTCTTCAAATCTATTAGTGACCTCCACATTGTACTCTTCCGCCTTATGACCGTACAGCTCCTCTATATTTAACCTTTTAACCTGTTCCCCATTCTTCTTTTTTATAAGTTTGATCTTCAACTTTGCTATTAACAAATTGTGATCCGAGTCACAATCCGCTCCTGGATATACCCTGCAATTTCTAATGCTACCTGCCCGTTTCTGTGCAATCGCAATATGATCTATCTAGACAGGGAGCAAATGGTATCCCGTGGGCGCTGTAATGAAAGAAACATGTGTGATACGTCGTTTGAAAGGTATTTTAACATAGAATAAGAAAAGTCATAGTGCCAAGCCAGAATATGCTGCAGGCAGGCACAATTCAAGATGGCGACCAACATCGCGGAACATGACAAAAACAGACCTTTAAAGGTTAGGGAATCGATTTATCGTAGTGGCAATAGTCTTGGAATGTTGCCGAAACAGACAAATATTTCAGTAGTGGCAATAGGATTTGGAAACGCTACAAAAACGCTGCAAACGGAGAAACAGCGAAGTGCATGACTTCATGATGACGTCAAACGTGTTAGTCTAGGCGCAAAAAACTGAAATTTTCGTGCAAGAAGCAATTCATGTTCATTTTTGGCAACAAACTTTTTAGACTAATTCGACCATGCTGATTACGAAAATCGCTGTTGCCAAGCTGGATTTTTGACCTGAAGGTCATTTCAAGGTCATGAAAAATGAAATCTTGCAAAAATCAGAGAAAAATGGCCAGATCTCAGCCAATAATTGTTGAATTCGGTTAATTCTTTCTTGCTTTTTCTCGACTTGATAAGGGCTACCTGTGGTAAGAAACAAGGTTGCTAAAATGTAAGACGATCCAAGGTTATTTTAAGGTCAAAAGGTCAATTTCAAAGGAAATCTGGGGAAATGGCCATAACGCAGTCAAATATGTTTCTATTTGGGTGATTCTTTTACTTTTTGCTCGGGCCGATAAGAGCTACATTTGAGAATACAGAGTACTTAAAGGCTAACATGACCCAAGGTCAATTCAAGGTCAGAAGGTCAAAAGCAAGTGGAAAAGGCCATAACTCAGCCAAATATTGTTCTCTTTTGGTGATTCTTTTACCTTTTTTGCTCGGGCCGATAGGAACTACATTTACATAGAACTTAAAGGCTAACATGTCCCAAGGTCATTTCAAGGTCAAAAGGTCAATTCAAGGTCAAAAGGTCAAAATCAAGGGTAAAAGCCATAAATCAGCCAAATATTGTTCTATATGGTTGATTCTACCTTTTTGCTAGATTTCATTTTTCTGGATTTTGCGTCTTGGTGAACTGCATATCTTCGCCGGTCTAAGAGCAGTTGGCTGCTTTATCGACGGAACCGGTATACCTGATCTCCGGTCGGTTTTATACAGTGACAGCACCGTACAGCAGATCCTTACTGGTAAAAGAAATTGAAGAAATTGTCAAATACTTCTTTGCACTAGACTTGACCAATTACTCGGGAATGATAGCCCTCTACCTAGCGCAAATGAAAGCTTTGAAGGAATGTGAACCACGAATCTGGAACGAATTTCAACGTGGAAACTGGGTAGTCAATAGATCAACTATACCGTTCTGTGCTCTGGGTTCTGACGAAGCGCTGGAACATCAAAACAGATCTCTGAAAGTGGCCGGAGGTTTGGTTGGCATTACGCAGAATCCTCGCGCTTTGGCTAGATTCTTGCTGAGTGCATCCGAAAGAAGTATTTGACAATTTCTTCAAGAACAGCTAGATGTAAATCCCAATTTCCTGTGCGCACTGATCGAATAAGCAGGAGCATGTTTCTCATCATTGTCATGTACTGTCGTAGCATCTTGAACGTCGGCTTAGCCTCAGACTGCTCAGTGTCAAAAGCATTAATTATTATAATTAAACTTCGCAGTTTGCAATGATTCATTGTCGACTGCAGTTCGCTCAAAGCTGCATTTACATCACCCTCAAGAAATTCCTTACGCAAATTCTGAACATTTTCAAGGACAATATTCCGTTGGTTTTCATGATGTGCAAAAAATGCTTCTAAGTGCGAATTCTCAAGAGCAATCAATGTACGAGTATGTGCTTCCAATGCACGTCGAAATCTTTTACCAGTAAGGATCTGCTGTACGGTGCTGTCACTGTATAAAACCGACCAGAGATCAGGTATACCGGTTCCGTCGATAAAGCAGCCAACTGCTCTTAGTCCGGCGAAGAAGATATGCAGTTCACCAGGACGCAAAATCCAGAAAAATGAAATCTAGCAAAAAGATAGAATCAACCATATAGAACAATATTTGGCTGATTTATGGCTTTTACCCTTGATTTTGACCTTTTGACCTTGAATTGACCTTTTGACCTTGAATTGACCTTGGGACATGTTAGCCTTTAAGTTCTATGTAAATGTAGTTCCTATCGGCCCGAGCAAAAAAGGTAAAAGAATCACCAAAATAGAACAATATTTGGCTGAGTTATGGCCTTTTCCACTTGCTTTTGACCTTCTGACCTTGAATTGACCTTGGGTCATGTTAGCCTTTAAGTACTCTGTATTCTCAAATGTAGCTCTTATCGGCCCGAGCAAAAAGTAAAAGAATCACCCAAATAGAAACATAATTATTTGACTGAGTTATGGCCATTTTCCCAGATTTCCTTTGAAATTGACCTTTTTGACCTTAAAATAACCTTGGATCGTCTTACATTTAGCAACCTTGTTTCTTACCACAGGTAGCCCTTATCAAGTCGAGAAAAAGCAAGAAAGAATTAACCGAATTCAACAATTATTGGCTGAGATCTGGCCATTTTTCTCTGATTTCATTTTTCATGACCTTGAAATGACCTTCAGGTCAAAAATCCGGCTTGGCAACAGTGATTTTCGTAATCAGCATGGTCGAATTAGTCTAAAAACGTTTGTTGCCAAAAATGAATATGAATTGCTTCTTGCACGAAAATTTCAGTTTTTTGCGCCTAGACTAACACGCTTGACGTCATCATGAAGTCATGCAATTCGCTGTTTCTCCGTTTGCAGCGTTTTTGTAGCGTTTCCAAATCCTATTGCCACTACTGAAATATTTGTCTGTTTCGGCAACATTCCAAGACTATTGCCACTACGATAAATCGATTCCCTAACCTTTAAAGGTCTGTTTTTGTCATGTTCCGCGATGTTGGACGCCATCTTGAATTGTGCCTGCCTGCAGCATATTCTGGCTTGGCACCATGACTTTTCTTATTCTATGTTAAAATACCTTTCAAACGACGTATCACACATGTTTCTTTCATTAAAGCGCCCACGGGATATGTTTTTCCTACATAGTGCTCGTTGACTAATCTGATTTCAAGTATTCCCATCCGGTGATGTCCACGTATACAGTCTCCTTGGATGATGTTCAAACCATGTGTCGATCAATAATCTATAAAAATTTCTTGAGGTTTGATCATTGACTAATCTTTTAACAAACGTTTGAGCAGCGCTCATGATCATTCCTGAATTTAGATTTCCACATTATTACATGTAGCCTATAGGTAAATGGTCAGAGATATCTTCAATTATTCTGGCCGAACCTAAGATATTATCGCACGGATGCAGACTCTAAATATTCTGGGTGTTGAGCTTACAGAGAAATTTGTGTTCTCCAGCCACATTAAACATGTGACCAAAAAACCAAGACAGTCCCTTTACGCACTTCGGATCCTGAGGTTGCATGGGCTCTGGGGCGACAGCTTATTTGATGCATAGTTGTAAAAAAACGTTTTTTCGTATTTTATTTTTTCCCAAAATCGTCGTTTTTTCGTTTTTATTTCTCGTCTCGTTTTTTCCCGTTCTTTATTTATTTATTAACTGTCTGTTACTATTTGTTTAATTTTATGTTTGTCTGACATCCCTTACGTTGTCTCCGTCCTGTCAAGGATTCATCTAATTTACGTCACTATTTAGTGTCATCAGTTGAAATAAACAGCACTGTACAGGAAATAAAATTTATAAAAGTTATTTCAATTTCTAAGTTATCCCAGATGCGAAATGTTGTCTTTGTAATCAGTAATCTCTGATTGACTGATAAACTGACGGATATTACTCCATATCAAGTTCTTATATAAGTCATTATTAGTAGACCTACAATTTTTTAATTATATAGGCCTACACTCTATACTTGAAAAGTCTAGTGTTTAGTTGCTTATGTCAGCATGGATTTATGTGGACGCATGTATACAATTTAAATTTGAAAAGATTTCAATATTTTTAATTTCTCAATTTCTGTTTAAACCAAACTTATGAAAAAGAAAATAATTGTTGTAGATTACTGTTACTTGGTGTTTACTAACAAAGTTATGTTGTTTGCTGATTAAAATTAACTGCGTAAACAAGGTTTTTAATTTTAAAGTGCAGTAAACGACGTAGAAAATTCACATTATTTTCTTTTCGGTTTTTCTCGTTTTTTCCGTTTTTTATTTTTTCTCAATAAAACGACGTTTTTTCCGTTTTTCTGTTGATTTTACCGTTTTTAACAACTATGATTTGATGTAGTTTGTGCCACTACGGTTGGTATGATGTTATATTGCTCGCCTGTGTGGTGGGGCTTTGCGAGAGCGCAGGAACGGGAGACACTTGATGGAATTATCCGGAGTCTGGTACGCCAGGAGTACTTACCTCCATCTTCTCCCTCATTTGCGACTCTTTGCAACAATGCGGATACGAAACTCTTTGCCTGTATTCTACACAATCCACAATCCTTGCCATGTGTTGCATACATTGTTACCGCCTATTAAGCAATCTCGCTACTCACTGCGGCCACGGTCCCATAACCGTGAGCTTCCTATGTTTGACAACCTGACTCAGAAATGCTTCCTTGCCCGGATGCTATACAAATAAACAATGTTTTCAATAAATCAGTCTATTTAAGTTCTTAATTTTTCCCTCTGTGACTAGCCCTAACTCTTCCTCCCCTAGGTTCCCCTGCTATAACATAACTTCTCCCATTCAATTCTTTGCTTGAATGTATAAAGTTGTTTATTTTTTTTTGAATTTATTAATCGTGCCATGTAAAGTGCTGTGCGTTTGCTAGTGCTTCTCAATAAAGAATATTCTTACTTACTTACTCACTTACTTACTTAATTAGTGTGATATTATCCTGCGTTATCCTCGTTGGTCTTAGGATAATAAGTGTTAATCAATCCGAGGTCTGTAAATCACCCTAGTATTCGATCTTTCCCTGAAGTTTGTGTAACTTTTACAAATAGGCCTTCATATTCACCGATCCTCTCCCTTGTCTAGCTGACTTCTGCTACATATAAATCCCATCCGTTCCTAATCAAGAATCCAACCCACTTCCTTTCCCTGTGAACCTACATCTATGTACAAAATCGTAGCCAGTTATGCTAATACAGCTAAGTATCCGTTTAAGCCAATGCTGTTGGTTGAGATAGAGCGTTTTGTACATTGGTTGATACGGTGACAGGTCGATTGTCTGAAGGTCTGAAAGTCTGAAGGTCAGATAGTCCGAAAGTTGTAGAAGTTGGATTGATGAAAATAATTTTTGCTGAAATAGAAGTTGGATTGATTAATGAATTCCTGCTTAAATGAACTTGGATCGATGAAAATAATCCTTGCTTAAATCGAAGTTGGAATGATGAAAAAATGTTATAGTGTACGTAGAAGTTGAATTGATAAACGTATTTTATAGTATAAGTGGAAGCTGGATTGATGAAAACATTATTATAGTGCAAGTAGAAGTTGGATTGATGTTCAAACTATATGTTACAATGAGCGAATAATTTAGAGCACTATTATGTCGGATTGATGTCGGACTATCGAACCATCGGACTATCGAAACTTCGGACTATCCAACCGGAACCGATACGCAGTGTTATGTACATGTACTCTAGAGGACTATGAGTTTAAGGTATTCTTAACTGGTTATTATGCGGGTGAATTTAACCCGGGACGGTACAGTACGGTGCAAAACGTGTGAGCGGGATGTTGGACAATGCACGTGGAACTGCGGATTGAATACTGAACCTTGACTTGACGGACAAACGGAATTGAAGCCGTTTCCTGATTTATCTTCGCCCAGAGTGGCTACAGTCAAGTTATTTGCAGTGGAACAATCCGTTGGCAGAGAAGACAAACTGAGCAGAGCTAACACCGGATGCCCGAGTCCTCTGCAGTAACGGTTTGACTGTCTGTTACTTTTCCGAGAGATTTCCATGTTCTTCCATTCGTGGGTCTATATTTCAGTTTCTGAAAGCTACGATTGATGCACAGGCTGGTGAATCAGAGACGTTGAAATTTAGTGTATGACCAAAGTTTTGCTCAAACACAGACATGGATATAATATATCGTAATCGCAATTTCCAAACTTCTAAAGCGCCACTCGAAAGCCAAGCGCAATGTACCAGCTTACTCACTAGCGCTGCGTGTAGTCAGAGGTATTGTCCAAAAGAGTAGTCCGAGGTAGGTCCGAGTCCGGTTTCTAGAGGATCAGAGAGGGCACAGCAGATGTAGCCTAACTATCGTATCGTATCGTATCTGAGAATTTGTAAAGCGCCTCTTACAATACTAGCTATTCAGAGGCGCTCTCAGCGTGACAGCCCGAGGCAATAAGAAAGTCTTCAAGCAACGAAGGGATGAAGGTGGGACCGCGACTAAAATCTTACTACGGATTGAGGGTGGGAGGTCATTCCACATAGAAGGTCCCACGATGGCGAAGGCACGGTGCTGGGCCGTGACAGTCCTTGCCCGAGTAACTAGGAGATCAAGTCGATCCGCAGACCGAAGAGGGCGGGAAGAGACAGACGATAGAGGTTTGTGCATTAAGTCACAAAGATATTTAGGAGCTAGGCCCAGTTGAGTTCTTAAGACTAAGAGCTATACCTTGTATTGGATACGAAAGGCAACTGGGAGCCAGTGTAGGACACCAGTCATGTAGGTGGAGATATGAGAGTAGCGAGGGAGACGGGCGATGAGCCTGGCTGCCGAGTTCATAACCGACTGAAGGGAGGATATGCTTGCCTTGGGAAGCCCAGCCAATAGTGAATTGCAGTAGTCAATGCGACAGCAGATGAAAGTATGGACTGTGGTTGTAAAGACAGAAGAGGAAACAGATCTTCTGATGGCTCTCAGGTGCCTCAGGTGATAGTAACATGAGCGCGTCAAGTGCATAAGGTGCTCGCAGAACGACAGGGTGCTATCAAGGGTGACACCCAAGTCGCGGACACTGGATGAATAATTATGTGAAATCAGGATACATTGACTTCAGAAGTGGGAGGTCAAGTTTAAGAAGCTGCTGTACCAGATCAATTGAGTTTTAGAGGAGTTAAGATTTAGTCGGTTGGCTGACATCCACGTGTGGAGATCGTGTGACAGTGAGTCGATCGATGACACAAGAGAAAGCTGGTCAACGGGAGGACCATGTACACAGGTTTGGACGTCGTCAGTATAGAGGTGGCCAGTGGCCAGGTGTTTGGTAAATAAGGAAGGAATGTCCGCTGTGTAAAGTACGTACAAGATGGGGCCAAGAACTGAGCCCTGCGGGACACCGAACTCGACACCAGCCCAGGACCTTCTGGAATCACCAAGAACAACCCTCTGGGAACTATCTGAAAGAAAATTTTGAACCAGGTAAGAGCAGGTCCACAAAGGCTAACTATGCTAATTATGAACAGGATACAGCAGATTCAGTTTTAAGAATGAGTGATAGTGCCTTGTATGCTTGTGATTACTCGAGACGTGTTTAACCTTACCATTTGCGAGTTTCCACAAATTCTGAGTTCGGACCTTGATGGTCATGTCGTGCTCTTTGAGACGTCGATCAACCGCTTGAAGACTCATATTAACAGTGCCATGCTGAATTTTCATTTCTTGAAATGATTCATTAAGAAGCTCGTGAATTGTTTGAAATTGCTTGCTATAGATGTCAGGCTCCTGGGGACTTCTGTCAAATGCTTGAAGACTCATGTTAACACAGGTATGCTGACTTTTCATTTCTTGAAACGATGCATTAAAAAGCTCGTGTATACTTTGAACTTGTTTATTTAACTGATCGAATAGCTCAACTCGCAACTGCTGTATCTCAGCAACTATGCTGACCAATGGGTCTCCATTGTCGCAACCGTGTATAATTGTGCTCTGTCCTTTCGCTGGAAAGATTATTTCAAGCATTATTAATAATACTACAAATTTTCCAAAATAATATGCCATAACAAAGCCCATGACTACGCTATGCAGGATATTCGCTGAAGACTCGACTAACAAAGAAAGCTGCACGGCAACCGACTGCTACTCTTTGTCGACTTAGCATTCGGGCATTCGGTTTATAATGAACTGAGAAAGGCTGCTGACACACGATGGACTCTTGCTGCGCTCTAGTTTCAACTCCCGCATTAAGATAAAGTTACATACTGATTGTCCTGCTGGGCCACGTGGATGGTCAACGATCATTTTCTGTGGGTTACTTGTGGCTAGTTGTATACATGGTTGCATGTATGCATGTATGTATGTGTATGTTTGCATGGTATAGCTTGCTAGTACATTGTATATTTGCATGCCTGCTGCTGTAGCAGCCAAAACGCAGTCAACATCGGAGGGCGCACAAGAACCAAGTCGCAATCAGATCAACCCACTAAAACAGAGATACAGCCTATATGGTGGATTATTTGGGATATCATTTGATTCTGGATTTGTTTGTGTTGACAATGAAACTCGTCAGTAAAATAATTCAAAATTATTACGATATTTAAAGGGGCCATACAACAGCTCATGTCTTACCATTCGTGATGTGGCCACGAAAACGAAAAGTTTTAGTTTTTTCCAAAATATCCTTGAAAATTAAACACATCGTTTCGCAATTGAATGTGTTTGGCCCTTTACACTGTGTCGTAATATTTTTTTATCAAGCTAATGCAGTAAGTGATTTGTTTTAGCTATTTTCAGTTGGTCTAGAAAAGGCAGCAACATAAATGCAGTCTATGATCTGGCTCCATGCTATGTACCTATTGGCCAAGATGGTCTATTTGACGCAGCAGAATGAATGAAGCACCAGCAAGCAACAATTGCACAGCAAAAGGAACGTTTGGCTCCTTACACTCCACGTGTAGTGCATATTATAATTATGGTAAGCTTTTGCCCAACATTTCTGGACAGTCTGAGAAATTTCACCGCTTACCAATCACTGAAGGTCTACATGTACGTTTTGATAGAAATTTCTTTACACATCGTCTTGGCCTACATGACTGCGTGAGGAGGCAGAACCATTTCAAAACCAGCGATTGATTAATCGATGATGGTGGCAGAATTCTTGGATTGAGAACAACACATCGACGGGAAATTGCATTAAAGTAGTGCGAACTGATTTATGCAAATTGATCTAAGGAATCGAATTAAATCATCGCATTGTGACCGATTATATTATAATGCTTTATAGCCAAGTCTATTTTCTGTAGGTGTATAATCATATATTTCTATATACCTTTATTTAGAAAACAACTTTAATGTAGCATCAATGAGACATATAAATCCGTTTAATGCGTACAATTGGCTGCACCACAAGTCGAAACGATATTCATCATACAACCCTCGCTGACAGCGTAATGCAGGCATCGGTCCAGATAGGTATATTGGTTAGAGTGAGGATCGCGGTTCATCTGACGCTGGTGGCTTATTTCGAAGATTTAAAGCTCGGTCTAGTATGGTCTGTACAGGGACCTTCGTGAAGTGCTTGTAAGGCGCAATATAAATGGCCATAATTATACATGCTCAAATACATATCTTAACCCTAGGGCTACCAAGCTTTTTTGTAACACTGGCTACCAAGGGGGGGGATGGTTACCACCCCCCTGGATTTCGTGTTTGGTTTTACATATTATAACTTGTAATATAGCAATGGATTCAGCATTCATTTCTGCACAGAATGGTATATTTAGTTGTACATCATGTGAATGCACCTCGAAATTACATCACTTTTAACAACGGAACCCATTAATTAGCAATATTGTATATTATTGCGTACATTTTGTACTTTTTGGATAAACAAATATAAGATTATGTGTGTTTTGAAACTAATCTATGTATAAAAGATACACACAATCATCCCTACACATGTTTATATAGTATAAATGTACATCCATACATATATATCCATACATATATATCGGTTTACGTTGTAATGCTGTATTCAGCCATTTTCACACAGATTACGCGTATTATTATTTATTTTGATCACTTCCGGTATTCATAAGACAAAGATGTTGGTATGCAAATGAAGCCCTACATTCCCTCTAAAGATTGGTATCTTTGTTTCTCTTCCAGGAAGACAAATGAATACGCTACAGACAAAACTAAGGGGAGTGCTTCCATTCAGCCATTTTCACGAATATTATGCGTATTATTATTTATTTTGAGCACTTTCGGTTGTCTCAGGTCAACTCAGTGACCATAGAAATGTAGCCCCACATTCCCTCTATAGAATGGTATAATGCGTGTCTCTTAATATTAAATGACGGATAAGATATAGTCGAAAATCTAGGGGGGTATCCACCCCCCTGGTACCTCGGGTATATTGGGTATAACTTTGAACGGTGTGAGATATCATCTCACATTTTACCTCAAAACGTGTGTAAATGAACCCCTATAGCTACCTAAAGGTCAAATTTTATTCCATACGAAACAAGTTTGAGATGAAAGAACCTGGGGGGGGGACCACCCCCCCCTGGTAGCCCGAGGGTTAAAATGGCGTGGCACTCATTCAATTTTTATTTTGGCGCAAATTGATCAGTGTTAAACCTTCTATCGTATCTCTGAATTAATTAAAATAACAAAGACCAAAATTTAATGAGCAATGCTCACATAATTGAATTCTTAACGTATGTTTTGCTCCTATGCATAAACAGATTAAAATAAATTCTGGATATCGAACTATTAAATATGACATCCACGTTTTTTATGTAGGCCTATAATATTATGTCCATCTTATCTGAGCAATAGGCTAAAAGCCAATCATTTGCACAAAAGAAAATGAATATACCTAGTGTTACATGATAGGCCTATTAGTATTAAACTAACAAAACTTCTCGAGGAAAAATCTGATTCAGATTGTTACTAAAAGCAAAGATAAAGCAAGACATCACCCTAGAGAAATTCTAACTTCTCCATATTTACTCATCAATCAGGCATCATATTAATGACTACGTAGATTTTTATTTCCAAATCTTTAATTAATGTATACAGTGTGACAACATCTTGGTTTAACTATTTTTTCATATTTCCATTAGACTACGATAGTAATTTTGTAGGATGCATGCTACGATAATTTGAGATTAGTGCAAATGGCGCCATATCTTATTCTGACAAGAACAGAGGACTGATTTTACTGGCTGGTAAAGAGAGAAGTAGTCTAGTGTCTCTTCAAACCAACACAGCGTGATCGTATTAGAGATCGTAATCGTAATCGTAATCGAGAATTTATAAAGCGCCATTTAAATCAGCAGCGCTCCCGACTCAGGCGAGTGTCTTCACTGACACAAAGAAAGGTATTCAGGCTATTGCGAAACTGGTCAGAGGAAAAAGAAAGGAAGTCAGCACAACGGGCCTGAAGCAGTCGGTTCCAGCTGGATGGGCCAACAGAAGTGAAATTTATAGAATGGGCCGTAAAGGTACGCATTAAAGGGACAACCAAGTGGCCACGGGCTGAAGACCGAAGGGAGCGACGACCAGGCAGAGTAGAAATTGGATTGCAATAGGCCTTGAGATAGTGTGGAGCAAATCCGGTAAGAGCATTTCGCATGAGGGAGCATATCTTGAATCGGAAGAGTTGGCATATGGGGGAGTCAGTGAAGGGAGTCTCGGATGAAAGAAGAGATATGGGCAAACTTCGCAATGCCGCCCCCTCCCCTTGAGCCGGGCAGAAGCATTAAGGATGGATTGAAGCTTAGACGCATTTACAGAGGAGAAGCCAATGTAGATCGCATTCCCATAATCAATCCTAGCGCAGACCAAAGCATGGACCAAAATCGTGATCACGTGATCATGGTTAGAACTTATGCCCTACACTAGGTAGGCTACGCCTAGACCCGCATTTTGTATCTGCGTCATTTTGAGACATATGACGGTGCTATTTGAGAACATACAGTAAAGCAACAATAAACTTAAACCAGGCGAAAATATTAAATAGTTCCGCCTGATTTAAGTTTATTGTTGCTTTACTGCATGTTCTCAATAGTAGTCATAAATTTCTATAGCGCCGCTAAAACAGAACCCTAACCAGAGTCTAAAATTAGACTCTGATCAGGTTCCCTTAGAGCGGCGCTATACAAATTTATGACTACTAATACACATGCAGAAACGACAGGCACGGCTCAGAGGTTGTTCTATATTGAAGCAGGCCATGAAAAGAAAAGTTATCTACTGGATTCTGTCCACACACTCACACGTACGTGCGCACACACACGATTCTTCGCGTGAAGTCGTGTTGGCGTGTATTCAATGGCGTAACTTTGCCTCACTAAGTAACCAACTGGATCCTATCTTCCCACCTCTTGATATGATACTGTTAACTAGGCCTAATACAAGATAGGTGACCACCAATTTATGCAACATAAAACAATAAGTAAGCTATATAACATGAAGGAATCTATCCGCATATCGATAGTTATGTATGCAAGAATACAGCGCCGTTAATTGTCGTTGCTTGAACTTACCTCAAAGCAAAAATAACACGTTCATGTCAAGCAAAACATTTCAGCACAGGGTCAAAATTGGTGACGACTGTCACCACCACTTTTTAAAAGGTGGTCACCGGACACCACTGTCAATGAATTTGCTTCAGTTGTTGTGCCTGTATATATGCATACAATGCTATATACATAGGCTACATGCATGCGTGTGAATAGACAACCTGATCCTTTGCTTTTGTTGGTGTCCTGTTGACGTATATAATATTATGCTTCCTTGTTATCAACAAGTTTTGTGCTCTGTCGTCTCGATAGCTGATTGACGTCAGGCGATTTTGGTCGATTTTTCACCCTCTCCCTTTGTAACACGTTGTCACAAAAAGTAAAAACCTCTGAAAATGACATCACAAAGCTCTGACCCCTTAAAAACCAAATTTCCATTTTTATAATAAAACATGTTTCAAATCGCTTTCATTGTCATTGTAATAATTATTTAATGTAGTGCTGTATTCTGATGTTATATTAAAGGAGAAAGTCATGAATTAGAAAGAGGCGTTGGAAAGCTGAAATTATCATAAAATTAACTTGAAAATATTCATCGACTAACCAATTACTACAGATGTTCAGAATATTATTATAATATTCTGAACATCTGTATTATTGGTTAGACGATGAATAATTTTATTTCCAAGTGAAAAGTTATAACTATTAAAAAATACTTGAAACTTTTTAGTAGAACATAGCAACATGGATAGAGTAGAATTATAACAATCGCATTATTTATTCCACAAATGAAAACCTCTGGTAGAATCGCCAGAAACCCAGAATTAATATGACTAATAACAATGATTAAAAATTTACATGGCGATGCAAAATGCTCCTTCATGGAATAGAGTGCATGGATCTTTTCATCCTGTGGAATGGATATTCCATTCAAATCAAGCTCTGCTTCTTTTATCCAATTTGCACTCTCTCTATTTTCTTCGTTCGCGATTACAACCATTAGTTCACCTTGCCGACGTGCAGCGACTCTCTGTGGCCTGTGTTTGGGCGGAATAATTTATTCCTGCTTGTGTGTTACAGAGTGGTTGCGCAGCTTGACTACCAACGCCTATGTCGGACATTTCTTGCAAATCCTTTCGCTAAGTTATTGGCTATTGACATGTAGGCCTAGTGATTAACTCCATCACTGCGAGAGGCGCTATTCATTCATTCTTCGTTTATTGAATCCCAATAAATCAGCAAAAAGAAAAATACAGACATGAAACACTGACATGGGTATTGAGAAACAGCCGGTAGACCCAGAAGGAACAGAGTTCCGCTTAAATAGGATCACCAAATTAAAGGCATTACATATGGCGACGAAGAACAGTCGTCTTTCTAATTAAACGTGCATCGAAGTCTTAACTATGACAACAACAAAAATTGGATCATATACATATAAATTGACAGATACAATACAATACAAAGATAGACCTGATTTGACGTCATATTTATCAAATCCCTCACCCCATGTCGCACATCGTTGCAAATTCCGACCCATCCTCCTAGGTGCGTGACGTCATTTATGGACGGTCCCATAGGACATCTCCTTGGCCTTTGTTGTCCGGCTTTTCAGAATTCCATCGTCTATTTTTTGAACTCCATCGTTTAAGCGTGGGAACTACTGTTCTTAATCAATCGAATGCGATATATACTGCTACATTATTGCAAGAATAAACCATAAAAATTTAGTATTTTCCTCACTGGAAAAAATCGTCCCAATGCAGGCCACTATGGTCTGCATTGGGACACTGCTTGGAGAGTGTTGGGTCAAGCAACTGATCTTGTTCTAATCATGTTCAATAGAGTGTAACAAATCATATTGCAGTTGAAGATGATATTCTGTTTCACAAAATATAAAGAAAATTATTATTATTTGTCCCTAGGTACCTCAGATCCACCAGGAATTAAAATCTTATTATTAGTAGGTAAGCGTGTCCTGCATTGGGTCAATTTTTTCATTTTAATGCATAATATTGGTGTTAGTTGTAGTATATATATTTTATTGTCACCAAATATTATTTAATATACGTCTACTGAAGTCATAAAATATATAGCAAAATAATTTAATTTTAATTTTCTATGAATGGCCTATATTGGGTCTGTCCCAAGGCAGGCCATTAGTGCATAGTGCATGTCCCAATGCAGGCCATCAATGGCCGGTTACCAATTTTTCAGATAATACAAAAGGTAACATGCATATGACCTCCAAATTTCACCATATGCTTCGCAATATACTGTCCTAAATAGTTCACAGAAATATTTGGCTAAATTAGCACCAGATATTTAATGCATTGACTGAGACTGTAAAAGTAAAAGTTACTTTTTTAGCCTGAAAATGGAGATTTGCAGTATCTCTGTCAAAAGCTTTTACATTCGCAGCATAAGACGCCTGATCATTCTCTACATGAAAAATACGTTCGCTGAGCGACGCCACACGCGATAATATATAACCACGGCTTAGATACCACCACTGTCCCAATGCAGGACATTCTCCCCTAATATTTTCTTTATTGAAGCGCCTGACAAATGCACTGCATAATTTACATGTTATGCAATTTAAATCTTAACTACTAACAGAACAGACAGCCTGCAATACCACGGCGCTAATAGCAGCCTACAAAGCATATCCGCCCTACGGGACTCGAACTCGGTACCTCTCGCTCTCTACGCCAGATGTTATCCAATGCGCTATCGGGCTCAGGCGACGATGTCTAGTTATCTACTACAGATTAAATTGATATTGCTTTGACTTTGCATTTGCATTTTACAGAAAATGAACGATTAAACAAACCATGCATTGTCATTAGAATAATAATTTATTTAAAAAACATGTCGACGCAAAGACTACGCGGGTATGCACTATAATATTTGTTTATTAATGTTTGTGACATCGTGGTTACGTCTTGGCAATTGTGTCTCCGTCTAATCAGGAACTTTGAAAGACGCGAAGCAGCATAGAGACGCATTTATCATCCATCGAATTATGAAAGACACCTGGACAATATTGTCTACCTGGTGCCTTTTTATCTTGACATGGAGATTGACTTTTTTGTTGACAATTGCCTGCCAATCAATTTTGTTTTGACTGAGCGCATGTGAGTAAGCTAGTTCCCACGACTTCGCTTTTATGGGAGCTCTTGAAATCTCTAGCTTATGATTATGAATACAATAAATCATTTCCTAATAAAAACAATTGAAAGTTTTACAGATTTATTTCTTCATAGGACAATCATGCAAACTTAAGATGTCAACAAAGGCACTCAATTTAATGACACAGCAGTGACATTGCTTCTTTATTGGTGAAAGTTTATCTCATGCTTAAAACCGCGTGAGCTTCTTTTGCAGTTTTAACTTGCCACTTCTATAGAGCCGTTGTTAGGGGAGACCGGGGCAGGAGTGGCATGGTGGGTAAGAGTGGCACCCCATACTAGCCAGAAAACGGCCACCATTGTAGAATCTTTACCTTGCGTTTTAACAAGCCGGTTTGATGCGATACACAATGGAAAACTATATTCTGCAGAAGAGCTGTCACAATTATTTTTGTTTCAATTTTTAAGATTTTCGTCTAATTTGAGTTTTTCAAAGGCGATCTTTGATCAGCCCCTACTTTTTTAATAGAAGGTAAGGCACTGTTTGTATTGTGTTATTTATAAGATCTAATATGCTTCTTTTAAATTGAACATTATCGTACGTCACATCTTAATCCTTTCATAACGAAAAGAATCGCTAAGGCGAGGCATAGCTATGGGGCAAAAGAGGCACACCATCTGCCGGTTTTGCCCTACGACATGTCACTTTTGCCCCTGAACATGGGGCAAGAGTGGCACTTCTGACATTTGCCATTATATTTTTCCTACATTATTTAGTTGTTCCTTAAATTAACTTTAACAATTAAGAATATCTTAAACTTTATTCAGTCCATGAAAGCAGTAACAGTATAGACGGAAGCTTACGTGCAGAATCCTCCGCATCACGAGTTACCACAATGCCACATCCAGAAGCTCTTACAAGCTACATACATGTGTCAACCACATTCACTACCACAAATAAAACTTGTCTAAAGAAGCTAAGTACATCAAAGGCTACTCTTCAAGCCAGAACTTCAAATGTGACCGCAACAACATTTGGATTGGGCCTACGCCATAAACGCAGAATTCAACCTGAGGTTTGCAAAATTTAATGCTGAAATACTGATGGGATATCATATAGCCGAAAGCAAAGGCTAATAGCCTAATACCAACTCGCGTCGCAGCAAGAGGTATCCAGGTTATCGACCGCCAACCTCCGTGCATCTTAGACCAGCATTACCACGTGCTCCATCATGGCATAACCGAAATCTGCGAAAATCACCAACAGACTTTCTGTTGGACATCCAGTCACGTTAGCTAAACAGCCCGCAATCGATATGGAACTTGCCTGCTCATCGGAGCCTGTCAGTATTTCAGAACTCCGCTAATCGACGTAGAACTCACCTGCTCATCTGAAAATTCCAACAAACTTGAAGATGAGCCAAATCAGCCAACGTATGGTTGCAGAAGTCGCACATTTAGCTGGACTTCCCTGCAGGCCTATCTATAAGTAATTCCCTGATCTCTGAGATACATAAATAAATAAATAATTAATATTTATTATACAATGAACTAATGTAACTTAGACTTTGCCACATTGCCTGATTTGCCTCCAATTTTTCTGCTATTTTAACAATGCTAATTACTAGATACGCCTATATTTAAGCTAAAAATAAATAATTGTATAGCTTCATTGCAGAGCCTATCGATGATGATGAAACGAACCAGCCGTACTTCGATACAAGTCCGGTAACGATGCTGAGCTGCACAAATACGACAAAAGCACCATGCCCAATAGCCAATGTGTCAGTGCTGGACATCAGTACTTATCCGCACATCCGCACACAGAACGCGAAGCAGGGCGCAAACGCAAAGGGGAAAGCTTGTGCGTCCTAACGAGTACGCCTTACAAAAATAATTCTAGAGGATAAAAAGCAATATGTTAAGAGGACGCTCATGAAGAAACTTAATCTGCAAGAGAATGATAAAGAACCAGAAGCAGAGGATCCAGAAGCAGAAGAAACAGAATCATCAGCAGCAGCAAAAACAGAAGCAGAGACAGATGCAGTAGAAACAGAAGCAGAACCAGCAGCAGAAAAAAGAGAAGCAGAACCAGCAGCGGAAGAAACAGAAGCAGAACCAGCAACAGAAGAGTAGGCCTACTATTAAGAAATACAGAGCGAAAAGTGTCACCAATTTCTACTGTATTTATTGCAGAGAGCTTTACAGCGACACACCCGAAGAAACTTTTATTCAATGCTTAGCATGCAAATACTGGTGCCATGAAAGCTGCGCCCGTATTGAGCCCGGCGACAAGCAATTTAAATGTGATAACTGTCGTTAACCACAATTTTTTCTTACTTAGATCATAAATACGACTGACAGTTTTAATTCACTTTTCGTTACTGTTGTTAACTGTCAAATAAATAGCTAAGATAGCCTAGCTACCATTGGTCATGCCTCCATGTCAAACTTGCCCCAGGATATGCCACTCTTGCCCTAAGTGTTGGGGCAAGAGTGTCAAAATTATCTGGTTGTGTTTTGCACGTTTTGCAAAATATGTTACCATGTAGAGTCAATTTTAAAGGTTTTTCTGTTAGCCTTATGAGTTGCCTACATGCCTATGAAAAATTGTGGCATTATGTTATATATTTTCGGAAATATGACAGGTTTTCTAAAAAGGTGCCTCTCTTGCCCCAGTCTCCCCTACTATGCATGAGCATTAATCAATGCAAGGTATTAGGCTGTGATCAAAGGGACCATAGCATCTGGTACCAAACCGCAACAAGAGAATACTCTATTCTTTTATTGCGCTGCTCTGGCGAAGTATTTGAACAATATGGAATAAATTTAGAATACAATACTGCTGTGCATTGAATGAAACAAAGATCATAGGTCACTGAATTGAAAAAAATAAAAATCGTACGTCACTAGGAACGAAACATCGGAAACTGGGATCGATTTTAGGCCTACTAGAAAACAATGGTGACCGAGCATGCTGTAGAAATTGGATAGATTGTCCGGGCATGTTAATAATTCAGACAATATATGTATATGTATGTATATAATACTCTTTTGTTTAAAGTTTCTCCCTCTTGCTCTATCTTCCCTTACCTTTCTATTTCCAATTATCCTACGTCTCCAAAAATCTATCCACAATCTTCACACACAGTGCCTATCTCTCCCTCTCAGTCTCTGTCTTCTCCTCCCTCTATCTCGCTCTCTCTCATCATCGCCTTCTGGCTTCTCCCTGTCTCCTATCTTCTGTTACAGTCATAGATCTCCTAAATCTTTCCGTTTCTCCTCTCGCTCATTCTCCACTGCTATTTACTTCCCCGTAACAACAATTTTCCTTGTCAATTTCCCCTCCTCATATCTCATTTCCGCTTTTCTACATGTTGTTAATCTTCCCTTCAACTTTCCCTTTCATCTCCCAGGCTCTTCCCCTACCGCTTTCTCTTGTGCATTTATGTAGATGTATACAATTAATTCATCTTTGTGTATTCATCTAAAAAATCGACAAAATGCAGTTTAACATATTTAAATATTAGCAGAGTTTCGATGAACATAAGATGGGCCCAGAAAGGGCCAGAGTTCTGCTTCTATGCGGCAACAATTAGCAAGCGATACCGTTAGCGAATAAGCACAGTTTATGTTGTTAAGTAGCCTAAACATGTAATAACAAGTTTAAGTATAGAATTAAATAGTTCATGTACATGACCTACTAAACTAAAAGTGAAACTTAACTAAGATAAACAACAAGCTACAGAACTACTAAATCCTCTGTTACTTCCGTTAACACAAGACCATGACAGGAATGGCGAAATATTTCTCAGATTTCTCAGTTTCTACGTTGACCTTCTCTTACCTTACAATGTTGTGGATAAAATTGTCTGTACATTATATTTTATGTTAACGACATGATTCAACTGCTACGTCTGTAGCGTTGATTCAATTGCCACATTAAATTTATGTAGACTAGTAGAAGTTCAGTTTAATAATGTCATAACATCGTTTCTATTTATTAGCGTCGTGTTTCTCGCTTGCAACTGGTACCACCAGAGTACGGCAGTGGTGGAGTTCAAGCAGATAATCAAGAGATTGCCTGCTGATTAAGTACATATATTTTTGTAGAAAGTACGGGGACAATAATGTCATTAAGAATAATAAAGACATTACTAAAACACTAGTTTTGTTGAAACTTGTGAAACAATAATTTATTCA
This sequence comes from Aporrectodea caliginosa, assembly GCA_020284085.1. NCBI lineage: Eukaryota > Metazoa > Annelida > Clitellata > Crassiclitellata > Lumbricidae > Aporrectodea > Aporrectodea caliginosa. The sequence continues at coordinate 32,926 of JACEVL010001079.1, forward strand.
TGAACTTGAAAATTCATTACATCTTTTTAGCACGTATTTAAATTTTAATCAATTAACTAGTAGGCCTATCATCTCATTCGCCTGCGGCGATACTGACCCATTCTGTATGTGTCTTTTATAACACAGATATTTAAGAAAAATATTCTAAATGTACATTTTATTATAAATATTATAGACAATAATTATGGTAAACGTAATAAATATTTTTGATGCGCCAACATATTGGAGCAACCACTTTTAACGATTTTGAGTCAGTAATTAAAGTGAACTGTTGTGCCAAAAGTAGAAAAATAGATTGACCAATGGGAAACTGCTGTCATAAACCTTTGAATTTCGGCTGAAATAACAAAGGATTAGTGAGCAATGTTCATAATCTGAATTCTTATGTAATACAGTAATTGTGCTCGTATACAAGAAGCAGATCGAGTAAGTAAGTAAGTGTATCCTGTATTAGGCCTATAACCAATTGCTAGCCGCATTTTGGTTTACAAAACAGTAACTTTTGTGGTTTAGGGAAGCCTAACATACCATAAAAGTCGAAATAAGCCAACTATCCCTGGCGTTAAAGTACATCATAGATCATCCACATAATGAATGTTTTCCTGAGCCAAACTGTCAGCATGCGGTATTACTCGATGGTGGGCTCTTGGACGCAGTGAGTACGGAGTCTGTTTAATACTGACTATTGAATTGATAATAAGTGTGACATCCACGCTTTGTCTATGTACGAGATATCCGTTTAATGCTCATTGATAGAAGTTGAATATGGATATTTTTCGTGTATTACCTTGTAATGTTTAGAGCAAAGGAGCTACATTAAACAACTGATTTTAGACTCTATTGGAATTATTTGAATGCAAATTTAGAGTAGGGCATAAACTGTTAAAAATAGTTAGGCCTATCTATTCTATAAATTCTCAATGTTTACTCATCACTCGAACTTAGGACTGGCGATTATTCTGAATGCCGTTTAAAACTGTTGATTGGATTGAATTAGCCTACTTGCATTATATTTTCTAATAAATATGTTGACAGCTTTCGACCATCGTTCTGTGACAAATTTTTATATATTTTTTTGTTTCCATTTACGTCATTGATCTAGATTGGCGTATTCGAATACTGTACGATTGATGTAAATAGCAACTAAATGAGAAATAATATTTTGCAATCAGCGTCTGGCAAAAGATAGAACTAGTCTATTCAGACGAAACAGACGCTGTTTTCTCGGACGTGAGTTATAACATGATAACTCATATTATTTGAGAACATACAGCGCTGCATATATATGAAATTGAATAGACGCAATTAGTGATGCAGGGTAAATCCTTCTTTATATAGATCTATGTGTATGCCTTAACAGGGCAAGTAATAGAATAAATTTTGCTTCCATCGTAACATTATATGCTTTAAGCCACCGGAACAAGTTTCATCTCTGTTGACTTCAGTGAATACCATAGGCCAGGCCACGAATTCCACTGAACTCCCTCCTGCCTAGCTACAGAACCTGAATAATTTCCGCGATGATATATGCCATTAAGATCAGAATTGTAGCATTCGTAGAACCACCACGCCCCGCGAAAATATTGGGCACAGCTAGTTCCGTTATTTTTGTCGTTATCTACATCTTTGGTGCTGAATTGTTGTCCGTTGTGCTTCGTCAGACTGTCGCCTACAGTTATCAGAAAAACGATTCACAACTCTTTTTTTTATTTAACAATAATTATTCTTGTATACAACAGAAATCAATGTGGATTATATGCCCAAATATATAGTTCTTAAATGAAGATTCTACTGAAATGCAACATCGGGCCTTCTCGGTCGTGGGCCCGAGTATCTGGACTGGGCTTTCTCAAGAGCTCCGTCTCCCACCTAGAAACTCCTCACCTGCATTCTATGCATCTCTGAAAGCTATTCTTTTCAGCTGTGGTTGGGCAGGGAGCGCCTCTGAGTAGATATCGTGAAGGGGCGCTATATCAAGTTTCTTATTTATTGATTGAAACGCTAATTTCAGGGCTCGGCGATGTTGTATTTATCATACACCTTGTATAAGTGAACATCACAAGTTGTACCATTTGAGTTCTGCTAAATTAGAAAAATAATGTTCTTATTAGCGTTGCGTAATTGTTTTCGCATAATTTATGGGCCTATAAATACTTCGTATGACCTATAATGCAGGGGTTCGCCTGTGTTGCGTTGTATTCTTCTTATTATACCGAGATGACCAACACAGCTCCTCTGCGAAATGTCTCTTTAGTCGAAGCTACATTCACTTTTTGAACACTTCTTAACTCTATGTACAAGGCTATGTAGCCTTTTCTGTAGCTTATAAGACAGCTCAATGTATATCGAACAAGATTTAGCAACTTCTTTCAAACGTCTCTTATTTGTTCAACAACACACATGGACTACTCAAAACGCTCTCATACTCCCCTCTCCTCGTTCTCCCACACTCACATCAAACCAGTTTCAAACCAGTTTTAATACCATGAATCAATCAATCAATCAGTCGTTTATTTGTAGCCAAACAACAATAAACAATAATATTACAAGTCAGATTGCACTTTTAAGTATGGATAGTTGACCCACTAAAGGATGGATCACCAGTTCTTCTCTCATTCCCCATGGGTCCCTCTAGCGAACGTCTGTCATAATTATTAGGGTGGAGTGAAAAAATATTTTTTAAATAAATGAATTCTAATAGTGGGCAAAAGTTGCAACTTGGGTAGAGAAAGAAACACACCAAATATTTTAAATTTCAAATGATATCTTCTGCCCTCTACCATGCAATGATATCTTCTGCCCTCTACAATGCAATACTTCAAATTTTTTTTCTCGGTAAAAATCGCATAGACGCCATATGTTTCGTCACAACAGAGTACTGCTATTATACAATATTCTATATAATATTATGAAACCTTAGCTTAATTAATAATTATGCACCATGCAGCGAAGAACAGATTGTAAAATGTAATTTACGCTGTAGGATAGAGTCCAAGGATTTGTACCCAAAATATCTCTGTTCGCACATCATTCTGAATGACTGGATTTTTACATTAGTGAATGTCGATAACTTATGTGATTTTTTTTGTATCTATATATTTATAAAGCGCCTCTCGCAGTGCTCACCAATCAGAGGTGCACCCAGTGTGAATGACCCAGACAAAAGAAAGTGGTCTTAAGACAACGAAAGGAGGCACTTGGGCCACCAGTTCATGAGGAGGAACGTGTTAATGAAGGGAGCTGATTCCAAAGGGCAGGGTCAATGAAGGCAAAAGCTTGGAAGTAGGGCTGTTAATCTGGCCGCAGCATTTAGAACCGACTGGAGAGCGGAGAGACAAACTTTGGGGAGGCCAACAAGAGAGAGTGACAGTAATCAACTCGGAATCAAATGAAGGCATCAACAACAAAGGTAAAAACGGAGGAGGAGAAGTGCGTCGGCTTGCTCTGAGCCGTCAGAGTTGCAAGTAGGAAGATGGATTAAGATTAGCGATGCGTTTAATAAAGGTAAGCGTGGTGTCGAGGACTACACTAAGATCTCGATCGCTGGAGTGGAAAGCAGCGGACAGGAATCTCTCAGCAAGAAGACGGTAATTAGTCAAGCTCAAGAAGCTACTGGCGAGTGACCTGCATCCAGAGGTGAAGGTCGAGAGGGAGACAGACAGACAGACAGAGACAGAGAGACAGAGGCAGTGCAACTAGTAAGAGGAAGCTGAACAGAGAAGGCGGGGGCTGTGAACCGATTCTTTATGTCATCTGCATAGAAGTGACCCGTTGACGACTGTGTTTAGAAATATGGCAGGAATGTCGGCCGTGTATAAGAAGTAAAGGCGAATGATGAGCCCTGAAACCTTGTTGTCATCAAATTTGACCACAAGTCCAGTTAACAAGACTTTAAGTTTGGGTTTTCTCAATTCGTAGGACCAAGTTTTCAACTATAGGCCGCCTTCTTCCGACGGTGGAGAGCACGAAATTGAGTGATCCAAGCAAGTCGGTTAGCGGGATCCCTAGTCCAATGGATCGAGCCAGACGGCTTGAGGTCGGCAGCGAGTCCTCACTCCCCGAAGCGGTAGCAAGGTGTCGATTGGCTAGTTCATGGTGGAGGAACGGAGGTCGTATAGAGCTGGTCAGCGTTTAAGGCATCAAGCGTCGATGTCGCGGGAGAGAGCTCACATCTACGAAGTGCGTCGCCGGGCATCCGGCAGTCAAGGGATCCCCGACTATAGGACATGCGGATGGCATAGAGAGGCTGAAAATGGAGATGGGGCGGCAAGAACTAGATTCACCCGTGATCTGAATGAGTAAGTGAATTAAAGCACAGTCCCTGGAAATATTTAAAATTTGCAGCACTTCATTGGATTCTGATTTGAACGTGTATATCATGACTTTGCCACCACTCGACATAACTCAGAATCATCCAGGTCAAGCAAAATATGGCCTAGCTATTGCCAATTTTCTCTTAATTTTGACATTTTGACCTTGAAATGACCTTGGATTATGTTAGCCTTCTAGTTCTATGTCTCCTCTGATGTAGCCCTTATTGGTCCGATCAAATAGGTAAAAGAATCACCCAAATAGAATAATATTTAGCGGAGTTATGGCCTTTTCCCTTGAGTTTGACCTTTTGACCTTGATTTTTTGTGTTTTACATAAGAATGCTTATTAATTTCAGAGGGACTCCTACTGTAACATTAATTAGTAGACCCTGTCGGATCTTCATGCCAAATTTGGTGCTTTTATCCGCCAGGTAACGATAATTTCACTAGGCCACCTCACTAACAATAAGCTTATTTAGTTTAACAAAAATTAATGCACTACATGGACGTTTCCCACAGAATTTATAGTGTAAACTTGCCTCGCCGGTAGAGGGCAGAAGACAAAAGGCAAAATCAAAAATATTTTGGACACTACTTACTCTAACATACTGACAACTTTCCATCACTATTAGAAAACGTTTACTGAAAATAATATTTTTTTCTAGACTTTCACTCCACCCTAATAATTATGTTACCATCACTAGGCCAGCATTATAACAATATACGGAACTTATTTATGTCCATGTTGGTATCTGAACTTCGATAAAGCTGCCCTATGTGAACCACAAACGTATCGCGGACACACCTAGAATGAACTGCTACTGGCCGAACAGTAGGCCCTATGTATATTATAGGAAGATTGTTAAATCTATACAACACAATACAATGCAACTGCATTTTATATCGCCCATCTTCCAAAGGTGGCCCAAGTGCACACGCCTCGGCGCGCAGGAGCAATTATATTGCAATTCTGCGTGAAGGAATTGATCACGGTCCCTACATAGTAACCGACTTTAACGAAGATCGAACCCGTACTCTCCGCGTTACAGGTCAATCGCACAAACCAGTCGGCCACCGTGCCAAATCTGACCGGACAGGAAAGCACAATGTGCTTAACAAGAACAAGTATGTGATGAGGTACTGACCGAATAATAACGACTTAGTTGATTATGGATGCACTGTTAAATTCAAGTTCCTCCTTTACTTCAAAGACATCTTCACTGTGGATGGACATCATTACGGTTTCAGTTCTGCCAAAACTCTCTGAATGATTCAACTTGCTGGTCAGCCTTTTCGAAACTTATAAGACAGATCAATGTGGTCGGACTTTGAAGATAAAAGATGCCTGGCAACTGTCAGAACATTGGAAAGCCTTAAAGACATCTGCCAGTATTTAGGCTCACAGGTATAGATATAGGTAGTCCCAATGGTGCACTGAGTCACCTTGGTACCTAGTGGACTCAGCTAGCCAACACAAGACCTACTACGACCCTCATACCCTGCTCTATCAGGTGGCTTCCCACCCTATGTCGAGACCGGGTACAATACACACGGATGCGCAAAGTCACATCTACTCATACGGTGGTTGATCAGTGGGATGCCACGATCCATTGTGTAGCGAGCCTATCGACATACGTGTTAGAGTAATTTTTGGTGACATGCATAGCAAAAAGTGAAATGAAGTATGCAAAAGCGTGCGTTATGCGCCTCAGAGTTCTATGACAAAGTTGCCTTTAGGACTAGGGTTGGGTCCACCTGGTGTCACTACGCAAGGGCAAGAACGATACAATGCAGAGGCGCGGAAGCACAGAGGAGAAAAAGCAAGGACCTCCTGACAGAGTTCAAACCACTACACTCCAAGAAGGACAGAGGCGAGGATGTAGTCCCAATACTATCGCCACCAAAGTTCGACCGTACGTTACAGCAGAAAATAGCGTACGCGTACGGTACGTAATTTACTAAAAATAATAGCGTACGCGTACGGTACGTTCGTATTCCGTACGTATGAGCAGCCTTTAATATTAGTTGCTTCTCGTGACGTCACATTTTGTCTCCTCATTTTCTCGTCGTTTTTTCTCGTCGTTATTACGTCACTTTACAGTTCTTATTTGTAGTTCCGTTTCAGCGAAGAGGTAAATTATTATTTTGTTTTTATTTTGTATAATTTGATTATTTTATCTACAGAAATAAAACAGGCTGACGGATTCATATTCACTGCTGGAATTTAATCAATTGATGACCGTAGTTTATTGTTAGAAAATTGACATAGAAATACACAATTCTTCACGGAATTGTTTTAAAACGTTTTCCATTCTTTAATTTGTAATTTTGTTATTCCTTGTTAATTCTATAATAAAAAAATATAAAAATTAGCGTACGCTATTTATTAATTTAGCCAAAAAATAGCGTACGCGTACGGTACGCATTTCAGCAGAAAAAATAGCGTACGTTCCGTACGTACGGTCGAACTTTGATCGCCACAATCGCCTATTTCCGAAGCGAGCAACACCCATAATCAGCGCGGACGACATCCAATGAGTTGTGGAGGTCGGAGTGCTAAGTCGCTCCTCGAAGTTCAAAGTGGAGAGTGAAGCGGGTTGTGGCACTGGACCTTGGTATCGCTAGATATCAACCATTTTAAACAAAAAAGCTACTTCCTCACATCAATGTACATCCCTCAGCGCTCTGTTGTTAATCTATACTAGAAGTCTAAGTCTGTTTACTTTGTCCTTCCGTATGTTTGTTTGTCCAGTCGCGAAAGGTTCCGAAAGGGAACGCTTTAGCGATTTAAAAATGTTTACAAAACATTATTACGGGCATGTGCGGGTAAATGCGACTATTTTCAACTCGCAATTTAATTTAAAAGCTGATTATGGACATTTTAAACTTCGAAATGATGAGGTAGGCCCTACAGTAATACCAATAGCGGCGAACATTAATTTGCATACTTCAGCCTCGCGTGAGCGGCGTGACGTAAGAGAAACTTTGTCTCACGTCACGCGAGGCTATATATGCAAATCAGGCGCTTTCGCCAAAAGACGCGGGTCCGCTCCGAAAAATTACTATAACGGCCGATCTTCGTCTACTTTTATATTTAGCCCGGGAAACAAATAATAGGGCTATATAAGGTAGAGATAACCCGTGCGGTACTATTTACAACTCATTATTATTTTGCTAAACGAGGCAGCAGCTGAGTCACAGGTAAATAAATTCAAATACACGAAGAAAAACTATTTTCACCTCTAAATATCGTTCAGAAATGTGGACATTTCAAATATTTGAAGCCCTTCAGCATATAGAGTAAGCATAGTTGTTAAAAACGATCAAATCAAAATAAAAACAGGAAAAAACGTCGTTTTATTCAAAAAAATAAAAAACGGAAAAAACGGAAAAAAACGATAAAGAAAATAATTTGAGCTAGGCCTACATCTTTTACTGCATTTTAAAATTAAAAACCTTGTTTACACAATTTAATTTTAATTAGCAAATAACATACCTTTATTAGTAAACACCAAGTAACATTAATCTTCAACAATTATTTTCTTTTTCATAAGTTTGGTTTAATAAGAAATTGAGAAATTAAAAAATATTGAAATCTTTTCAAATTTAAATTGTATAGCCTACATAAGTCCACATAGGTCCATGCTGACATAAACAATAAAAAAACTAAACTTTGTAAGTATAGAATATACTTAATTAAAAATTGTACTTACAATTCTGACTTACAATAAGAACTTAATAGGCCTATGGAGTAATATCAGTCAGTTTATCAGTTAATCAGACATTAGGCCCTACTGTGTACAAACTACAAAAGACAACATTTCGCATTTTGGATAACTTATAAATTCAAATAACTTTTATAAATTTTATTTCCTGTAGGCCTACTGTGCTGTTTATTTCTCAACTGACGACACTAAATAGTGACTTAGACTAGATGAATCCTTGAAGGGAGGGAGACAACGTAAGGGATATCAGACAAAAATAAAATTAAACAAATAATAACAGAAAGTAAATAAATAAATAAAGTTACATATAAAATAAAAACGGAAAAAAACGTGACAAAAAATAAAAAACGAAAAAAACGACGTTTTTTGGACAAGAATAAAAAACGAAAAAAACGTTTTTTACAACTATGAGAGTAAGTAAGTTAGTAGCCTTTATTTGCAGCCGATAAAACTCACGCGTGGGGAAAACCCGGGCAATGCCGGGTAGAAACGTCTAGTGTATGAAATAAAGACAACAGCCTCTTGGAGTGAGCTATCATAATAATTATGATAGCTCTACCCGGTCTGTTACGGTCAACATCCAGACCGGCTGGCTACGTATCACGACCATCTCGGCGAGCTGAGCTTAACAGGCATCGCCATTCCAGTGAAGGTGACCGACTTTTGTAATTTTGAGGTGCAGAACCCAACCACAAACGTTTCTATATTTATGTGGAAGGAAAATTGGCTAGACCGAATCCTTTTATCGACCGAGACTGGAGTTCTTAGCACCGATCTTCTGCTGCTGACCATAGGTGGGAAGAATATTCTGTCTGGATGAGAAACCTGTACAGAAACAGCGGGAATAAAGAGCGCAAACATCTGTGCCGCCGCTGTCAGCACGTATTCTCCACAGAGAACCTCCTAGCAAATCACATCAAAGGATGCCATGCATGGATCAAGGTGTCACAGAAAGGCAAGAACATTCTGTGGTTCCAGAGACCCACAGCAAGCAGTTGCGCATCCTATGCATCATCTGCGCAGACTTTGAGGGGCTTCACGTGTCGGTCGACACCAATGAAAGCAGGCTCATCGCCAAAACAGGACCCGTTCGAATTCACCAGACTGAGTGCTCTCTCTGGGAGAGAAAGCTGTGAAAGAGCGCCGGCATGGTGAACTGACTACCATCAAGCAGAGTTTGGCGGAACTTTCGGATGGTTATGACGGCAGCCGACCACCGAGTTTTCCGTACGGTGACCGCATGCCACATCTGTGGCGAGACGACACGAGGACATGATTCGCGACCACTGTCACATCATCGGCAAATTCCGCTGCGCCAACCGCAATGTCTGCAGCGTCAAGCTGTGCATATCCCGTAAATGCAAAGTTCAAGGACGAGTGCAATGGCGTTCACATCGCTTCATTCGAGGGCACGCGCCCGAAGATCGACTCCATCCTGAAGGCAGGCGAGGCAAAGATCCAGAAGGCAAAGAGCATCTAGAGAGCGGTGGTGAAGAAAATTCGCACCACGAGCTGTGCAATCAATGAATGCTTGTGCGGAATGAGATGCGGCACACACAGATCGTGCTTCGAACCCGCGGACACAAGCTGGGAGTTTACGAGCAGAACAATCCCCGATCACCCTGTCCCCAAAGGGCATGAAAAAGTGGATAGTCCGTTCATATCAGTGAGGTTACAGCATATATAGTATGCATATTAAACAATTTAACACAATGTAATTATGAAAGATTTCAATTTTTCGGTTATAATGAGATTGGTTTTGACAGTTGGGCACCTCAAAACATAAACTAGATGCAAAATATTCTACGCTAGCAAAACTAGTATCCATACACAAATTTCGCACCCCTGTCAATTGAAGATTCTCCAAAAAAGTTTTGCCTGTAACTTTCACTCCAACCTAATGTGCACGTGGGAGTTCTTGCACTTTTATGTTTAAATAATTACAGATCCACCACAGTCGCCAACACTTTATATAATCCAAACCGGAGACATATACAGCACAAGAAGACAATCGATGGTAGTTTCTCAGCAAAAATCATATTCCCAACTAGCATGCATGGCAGTTAAGGTCCGTGAAGCCTATTAGACTGGAAAGCAGGTTGCGGAGGTGGCAAGAATTTGGAAAAAGACAAGAATTAAGTTCTGACCAAAACGACACAAACAACCAGCGTAGAGAACAGAAACAAACAGCCAATTCGAAAACATTGGGGCGGCACAGCGAGAACACCTAATGATCTAGTGCAGCATTTATGAACCTGATAGAACGGCACAGATGAGGAAAACAGATCGATTGGTTTGCATTACCTTGAAAATTGATGTCAAGTTTTAAACGGTATGATCATTTTTATAGGAAACAGAACAATGATTGTTGTGTGCAGGAATGAGCTGTAATTTGATATTAGCCCTTGCACTGGAGCTTATACATCCTCTACTTCGTCCTCCATCTCCATTTCCCTTCTTTATCTTCCTTTTCATCTTCATCTTCATCTTCATCATCATCATCGTCTACTTCTCCTACTCTTCGTCTTCCCTCTACGTCTTCCTCCTCTTCCGCTTCTTCTTCCTCTTCTTCTTCATCTCAATCGTTTTCTTCATCTTCTTCTTTTATGTCTTCATCGTATTCTTCTCCTATTCTTCTTCTTCTTTTTTTCTTTCTTCTCCTCCTCCTTCTCCTCCTCCTTCTCCTCCTCCTCCTCCTCCTCCTCCTTCTCCTCCTCCTCCTCTTCTTCTCCTCCTCCTTCTTCTTCTTCTTGTTCTTCATCTTGTTCTTGTTCTTCTCCTTCTTCTTGTTTTTGTTCTTCTTGTTCTTTTTCTCGTTCTCTTTCTTCTTTTTCTTCTTCTTTCTCTTTTCTTTATCCTTCTCGTTCTTGTCCTTGTCCTCCTTGTTCTTGTTCTTCTTGTTCTTCTTCTTCTTTGTTCTTTCTTCTTCTTCTTCCTCCTTTTTTCCTCATCCTCCTTCTCCTCCTCCTCCTTCTTTTTCTTCGCATTCATCTTTGCATTCTTCTTCTTCTGTTTAACAGTAGGTTCTATTATCAACATAATTACAGGGTGTCCAATAAGTGCGTGAACGATTTTGCTAGTTTGTTTAAAAAAAACTACACAACAAAAATCAATAATTATTGTACCATTTAATAGGCAATAGTGTTGCCTTTGCTGGCTATAACAGCTTTCATTCGTCTGAGCAAAGATTCGATGAGGTTGTGCAAAGTTTCAAGCGATATCGAATTCCATGCTTTTCGCAAACGACGTTTTAGCTGAGCAGGAGTTTTTTGTTCAGGATCTTTGTAGACACTGCTTGACAGTAAGCTTATACTCCAGAGATTTTCAATCGGTGAGAGATCAGGAGAGTTTGGAGGCCAGTTTTCAATGTAGTTAGGAATATTTTCGTTCAGCCATGCTCGCGAAACAGCAGATGTATGTGCTCGCGCACCATCCTGCTGGAAAACGCTAACGGCGTTGTCAGTGAATAGTCGTCGTTTCGAGATCGTTCCAGAAGTGTCCAGTCTGTCGTAAACTGGTTTCAATTCCTTCTTTAAAATGTCATTGATATAATACTCCGAGTTAATTGATGTATGCTGAGGTACAAAATGTAGTCGCGTTAATCCTGAGGCTGTCATACCTCCCCACACAAGAACAGTCGGACTAAACTTGACCTGCGAGGCGACAGGGACATTTTCTTCTTGCGAACCCCAAACGGTGTCATTGCGTGAGTTTGGAACATAGAACACTTGATACGGCGATTCGTCACTAAACAAAACATTAGACCAGTCTTCGAATTTCCAATGTCTATGCTGCCGCGCGAATAACAACCGTTTTTTCTTCTGAGCGTCTGTTAGCAATGGCGTCTTTCTGCGTTTCCAACTTCTCCACTTCAATTCCACTTTCATGTAATTTCTGATTGTTTCTTTGTTGCCCTTCAGTCCACCTGCCTTGAGAGATTTTTCTATCTGTCTCAATCCAAATCCTCGTCTGTATTTCGCCTTTTTGATTATTTTAATAGCAGCCTGTGTCAAAATCTTTGGTCGACCGCATCGTGCATGATCGCCTAACTCGCCTTGCTTGCTTCTTTCAACCCATTTTGCAACCCAACCTTTCGATCGTCCTAATTTATGGCCTATAACGGAATATGAATATCCTTCTTGAGCAAGAATAGCAGCTTTCGAGCGTAACTGAACGTCTGCTATTTTGCCCATTTCCGAGTTTGTTTACGAAAAACGATCGCGAACTGCATAAAATTCGCTAAAAATAGCCTCTCAGCATAAATTGATGACGTCATTTCCTAGTTGCAAAAACCTCACACTTTTTACACTTTTTGGTTTCGGGACATACAGCTCTTTCAAATGACATAAGCATTATTAATGTATGTTGCATAAATTTTCTGCTTTCTGCAAGCAAAATCGTTCACGAACTTATTGGACACCCTATATTTATAATTGTCCTTCTTCTTCTTCTCTTTTTCTTCTTCTCCTTCTCCTCCTAAAACACTGTTTAAAATTTACCGGCATTTCCGGAATATCCTTCGACTGCAAGTGTGTAATTATAGTCGGATGAGCTGATGGAAAATCTCCGATATTCGGCAAAACGTTTATTTCCTTCAAAGTCTTCCAAATCAATATGCAGCTTGTAATTCCGTTTTGATGTCAGAAGATAAAGCATTTCGTTACCTAAAAAAGACATTCTTAGTTCAAAACTTTCACGCTGAAAAACTATCGGGATAAATTTATAAGATCTATTCGATGGCTAGTTGCTTTCTTAACATTGAGAAAACTGCGAGAAGCTATAGTTTAAACCGTAAACTTTGCTAAGATCTTTACCAAGATTGACTAAAACTGCTAGAATTATATAAATTATGCAAATTGAAGTAGGCATACCAGGTATATCTACGACAGGTAGAGTCAAACCAGTTTTTGTATGCTACTACAGTTTACTATCGGCCAAGCAGTACTATATATCTCTGGAGAACATCATGCGCTTCTGCTATGCGATTTCAAATTAATAACGTTACCCAATATTAGCCTACAAGGAAACTTCATGGGATATTATGTAAGTTACGTAATGTAACTGCTTTTAGCTAATCTTTATTAGCACCGTTTTTGAAATACCCAACGCATAAATCGATGTAGGCTAATACCGAGGGAATACATAATCCGTCAGATAATTTTAATCGAATGTAATAGGTTTAGGAATGCCAGAGTCAAGCTATTTGAGCAAACAAATTTAAAACACATGCACTTTAAGTCTAGATCTGTTTGATATTAAAGAGTTGAAAGGAAGCATATAACTGGGCAATGATTTCAAAAGCTTTCTGCTAGCCACTGAGAACGCTCGTGATTCTAAATTCGACCTACTGCAAAGCATAACAAGAGTCAGTACTTGATGAACGATTAACTCTAAATCTCTATTATTTTCTTGGTATGCGGACGTTTCGTCAACGGACGATTCGTCAACGGACTGTTCGTCAAGGACTGTTCGTCAAGTGGACGTTTCGTCAACGGACGATTCGTCAACGGACTGTTCGTCAAGGACTGTTCGTCAAGTGGACGATTCGTCAACGGACTGTTCGTCAACGGACTGTTCGTCAACGGACTATTCGTCAAAAAGGAATCGATTATTAATTCTTGTTGACCAATAAAAAGATTGCTAGTCCAGGTGCGCAAAATACATACAATTGATGATAATAACTCTTCCCTAAATAGAAGTTGGATTGATGAAAATAATTTTTTTTAAACTAGAAGTCGGATTAATGAATATAATTCTTGCTAGTTAAGCAAAGAATTAGTTTAATAAATCCAACTTCGATTTCAGCACAGAATTTTTTCATCAATCCACTTCCTATTTGAGCAAAGACTTTCTTTTATGAATTCTACTTCCATTTAAGCAAAGAATTGGTTTCATCAATCCAACTTCTATTTAAGCAAAGAATTATTTTCATTAATCCAACTTCCAGTTTAAATTGAGAGCGCGTGATATGTGCAAGAAAATGGACTCACATAATATCCACCCATGCGAGGACATAATCCGCACAGTGGCGTAACGAGGGGGCAGGGGGCGGCCGCCCCCGGGCGCAGGAGGGGCGCGCAAAATTAGGCTTCTGACAATGTATTTTGTGAAAGAAATCAGGCACGAATAGTCACAAAGTTACTATTAATACATGATTAATACATGAGTTTTGCCATGGGGGGGGCGCAATTGAGGCTTGGGGCGCAAAATGAGACTTGGAGGCAGTTTTATTATGGGAAAAAGATGAAAAAGCAAAAAAAGTCCTCAAAAATTTTAGTGGAAGTAAGATTCGAAATTCTTGCCCCCGGGCGCACGAACCCCCTAGTTACGCCACTGAATCCCCACCGGCTAGGATATAATTATATTATATCTTTTGATTTCACTGCACTGGAAAAAGTTCATTATTTCCTCTGGACGAACTGTCCGTTGACGAATCGTCCGTTGACGAATCGTCCGTTGACGAAACGTCCACTTGACGAACAGTCCTTGACGAACAGTCCGTTGACGAATCGTCCTTTGACGAAACGTCCCCAAACCATTTTCTTGATGTCCGATATGAAATTCTATAATGCCATTTATTACAAGTTCACAATTTTTCGCTCTTTTATCCAAAAACCACAAATACAGCTGACAATTTAAAACACTATTCAAATAAACCCTTCTGAAAAAGTCAGAGTCTATATTTTGTACATTGGTATAGCAGCAAATGATTTAATTCTCATTCAATGCACGGACTACAGAAGTTGCTTTACTTATAATTTATGAACTTCTTGAAATTAAATGCTAAACTTTTCATGTGGACCCTAGCATACTACAATACACATTATACATGACTTTTTCAAAAGACCTTACCAAGCCAGTATTCGCCATTTAGATCTCCAAATCCTTGTTTGTACTCTGCCCAGGTTCTGTAAAAATTGACACTGCCATCCTTACGTCTCTGAAAAACCTGCGAACAGTTGATCAAATGTCAGCTATAATGTTAGTAACTGCTTCACACTTGAATTAAGTCACATACGGCAAAAAGGAGACTTATTTTCATCAAGATCTGCTTTGTTCTATAGTACTATTCCGACAACAAAAAGGTTGAATCCACAAATTAATAAAAACCTTCAATTGTTTCTTATGGGGCATTAAATCGTGTGCTAAACTAATCTAACAACTTCTATGGCGTCGTTAAATTATTACGTGAACCATCAACAGTGAAATCGTAGTCAAAAATCATAATCCGTGAGAGAACCCCTGTCGAATTCCGATAAGTCAGAAAAACCAGATGTAAGATGCAGTGAGTAGGCAAGTTGAAACGAATGAGACTAAACCTTAGCTCTATATAACGTCAGAGAAATAACATAGCACACAAGATCAAGTTGTGAATTCCAAAGGTTTGGACCAGCCATCGAGGACGTCCGAGGCCCAACCCTGCCTCGTGCTATGCACGGTCACGGTATCCGCTATTAGACAACAATGAATAGGCGAGCTATAAAATGACTGTTGTAGTTAGGTCTAGTCGGGATACAAATTATTGTCCTGAGAGCTATTGTGTAAGCAGTGAGCCGAGTAAAGTAGCATATCATGTAGTGTTAAAAGGAGCGAGCATAACCCATAATTCTGTGGAATAGTGAGCGTCGAAATGAGTTGGTTGCGCGTATTGCATATCGTCGGAGGTGATTCATATTATGGACTGGACTTGTTTGTTGATTGTCAAGATTTTCGATGTGCAGAATGAGAGATCATGAAGTCAAGTAGTAAAATCTCAGAAGAATATGAAGTAAAAGGATGGTAAACATCGACATAGGCGAGGCGCTGATCTCAGAGTTGAGGGTAGCGATAGGGATTTCAAATGAGAAAACTTTCCGGTGCGACTTTTGAAGGAAAGCATCTCCACCATCTAGTGCATTCTGTTCACTTGAGTTAAACGGAGGGATGTGTTACAACTAAAATTAAGGAAGCTATGTCACAAGGTTTTAACCAAGTTTAATTGGTGTGTGTATATTATCTACTGCATGATACAAAATGTAATTTTAACGACAAAGAGAATTATTCCGGATAGCATGAATAATAAGGTGACAGAAAATGTATGTTCAAGTTGATATGGGTTAGGTAAACCCCTACCAATATCATTTTCGGTTCGTTGTCACCAGAAACTAAGTAGCAGAAGGAACTAAGTAGCAGAAGGAACTAAGTAGCAGAAGAAGAGCACGCGACTGGAAAAAGTTGACTGCCAGCAAAGTGTAGCCACTTTCTGATTACATCAAATCGTATGCGCCAGCATTTCTATCCTCGAGATGCTCAATTTGGTTTGACACATGAACACATGGCATCTATTTCGGCGAAGAGGGAAGAATTTTCACTGTGCTTCAGTAACTACGAGTGACACGCGAATAATGTCTGCGCTCTTAGTATAATATATTAATAATTTATAACCCGTGAGTTCCACATGCGGGGTGCCCTCACATATATATCGTCGCATATCGGAGAGTATACGTTAAACCTTGGATACACATAGAGTGATTTAAAATATAAGACTGTTTGAACAGACACTGCAAATATCGACTGACGACGATCAAATGATGGTTAATATTGAACACCACTGCCAACTAGAAGATCTACCTAACCTGTACCGTGTGTAGAGGAAATGCGTCTGTTAGACATTACTAATTTACTTACTGTTAAAAATATGTTCTCGTCTGCTGAAGCTCTCATTTAAAAAATGTCATTGAACAGTCTCCTATGGAAGAGGCTTATGGCAAATTCAGCAATGTAATATAGTTCAATGCAATAAAAAAATTGACGGTGAAACACTAACCAGCGATGTGCCATTGGCGGTGTCCATGTCACAGAATGCATTGGTACAAACTCGATCTCGTTGGTATCCAGCGCACACCTCGTAGACGCCACTTGCAATTTGACCACTTGCTTTTATATCAGAACAGTCACACACTTCAAACATAGGACCACAGATGCCTAGAATAACATGGATATTACACGTTCATTAGGACCACAGATGCCTAGAATAACATAGATATTAAGTAAGTAAGTAAGTAAGTATATTCTTTATTTATCCAACTGTATTTTGCACTTTGGTTTACATGAAATTCAATATTAGGCCTATAAAGCATTCTTGTAGAAAACAAGCTATTGTCTCTCATATTCTCTTTTAATAACAGTCGGATGGACTTAACATTCAAAAGTCTGCATAAAAATTGAAAATTGCTCATGTAAAGGTAACCAGATTACATAATTGCTAATTAATTGTAGTTTGCATATTGTTCTAGGGTGATTAACTATATAAGCAACTATATAACTATATAACGTTGTCCCATTGCCTTCACCTTTCGACAATTTGTATAACCCACTTTAACAAATTCAAATCTCCAAGGATGAGCGATCTGTGACATAGAATGGTATAAATCCACTATTTCAAATTTATTAGCCATTCTATGCTACGTTTGAGCGTCACATCTCATACTTCCGCATTCATTTGGCCTATAGCTATAGATTGGTCTGTGTCACGGATGTCACCTGGTGGCCAGCTAAAAGCTCAATGTGAACCCTTAACGTGGCTTCAGAGTTCTTGGTTTTAATAATAAGTAAGTAAGCCATTTATGACAGAGCATCAAACACAATTAGATCACAAAATAGCAATCAGTACAAATTTTAAAAAACTTCAAGTAAATGATGCAAAAGTCAAAAGGTTAGTCCAAAATGGTCACATGGATCCGCTGGGGCTGGATTGACCATTTTCTGGATAATATTTGGCAGCAGTAACAGTGGAAACAAATGCATTGTATGAGAGTACATGTATAATACACAAGTGAACGCAGCAAACATGACTGGCAGAAAGATATAGAGACGTGTTATAAGAACATACCCGAAAAGAACAAAAAGAAGAACTGGTGTCTCAGATCGATAGCAGTAACTCCAGAGTAACTGGACGTAGAATGGTAGTGAAGAGAAAGCCCATAACTTTAAGTAAGGAAGGCATGCAAACAGGCAACAACTGTTGCCAGCAGTCAATGTAAGAACGAACCCTGTTCTGACTAATGGTCATACTCAGGACGTTGCCCACCGAAAACCGCGTAAGAGTCAGATTTGGATAAAAAAACAGAGTCTCTCTTAAAGCGGCTTGTGCTTCCTTGAAGAGAAAGATGGGTAGAGATGGTGGGAAGCAGCCTACCATTTCACGTCGAAAGTACAAGAGGCAATAACGAGACTGGAGTTCTCTTCCCCTACACCGCGATATGTCATGTGTTGACCGCGTGCTTCAATAACTGCAATTCATCTGACAACTTAAAAATTAACTTATATTGTTTCGATAGTTTTTAAACCGCTTTTTACTCTTGCGACTGGCAGTTACGTGTTCTTACGTTTCTTATTTAATGAACAGAAATCATGTAATTTTTGAGTTTTTTCTAAAACAAATAATGGCTTAAATAAAGCCGATCAAAACAGTCGTTAAGTTTTTCTTAAACAGATTAAGGTTGAGTAGGGCTAGATGTTTATTTTGGAAGATAGTTCCATATCGAAGGCCGGAACATTTTATCGAGAATAATAATTTCGTCCTAGTACATGTATGTGCAACATTAGGCCCATAAAAGCATTAAGCATGCACTCAAGCATCATAGGAATGACAATGTCAATGGACATGGCCCAAATAGCGAATGAAATTCCGCCTCAGTCTATAGCCAACCGTAGGATGAATATTTGCAGCGAAAGAGTAGGCTTTTTCATGTTATTGTAAACGTTTCAATAACTAATATTATTAATAATAATAATAATAATAATAATAATAATAATAATAATAATAATAATAATAATAATAATAATATCATATAGGCGGGTTGGGAATAAGAAGAGCATCTTCGTTGGCACTTCCAGCTTTTTAGCCTCAGCCGCAAGATCTCAACTCACCCAATCGCTCATCCTCACTCTCACTCAGGTGCCCGAAGACTCTATCGTGGAAGTAATGAGAACCCGGTGGCAGGAGAGCATCGCAGAAACGATCGACTTCCCACCCACAGACGGCAAACAATCTTCATGGGACACACCGCTGCTCTCGGTGGCCATGCTGCAGATAACATCGCGCTCACGGGATTCATACGACAGCGCCAGGCTTAATGCTATACAGGCCCCACACGCCTCCGACTGGCTATTCGCCCTACCTCTAGCATCTCAAGGCTTAAGACTCAATGACGAAGATATGAGGGTAGCGGTGGGCTTAAGATTGGGGACGGTCATCTGTGTCCCACACACATGTGCATGTGGTACAATGGTTTCAGCCAGAGGATCGCACGGAATGGCTTGCACGTTGGGTTTCGGCAGACAAGCCAGACACTCTTCAATCAATGAAATCGTGCTACGCAGCCTCATCAGGGCAGGTACACCGTCGATCAGGGAACCGGCTGGCCTCACCCGACTAGATGGAAAAAGACCAGATGGCCAAACCTTGATTCCATGGAACAACGGGCGTTCCCTGATTTGGGATGTCACAATTGTAGACACATTTGCGCCATCGTACTTAGTCGAGACAGCTGTAGCGGCGGGAGGAGCGGCGGAAATAGCCGCGACTAGGAAGAAGAACAAATACGAGGAGCTTCAAACAAGATACTTTTTTACTCCAATCGCAATAGAGACGATAGGACCATTGGATCAGGAAGGCCTGGCTTTCATCAAGGAGCTCGGCAGACGGTTGACCAAATCAACGGAAGATCCACAAGAAACCTTCTTCCTGTTTCAGAAGATCTCTGTTACTGTCCAGCGGTTCAACGCTGTCGCATGCCTTGGTACAATGGGGCCCTAGAACTCTTATTTTAGAGGAACAATAATAATAATAATAATAATAATAATAATAATAATAATAATAATAATAATAATAATAATAATAATAATAATAATAATAATAATAATAATAATAATAATAATAATAATAATAATAATAATATACATGATCCCTGAGGGATCATGTATACCTCGGGGCACAAGTTTAAAAAACAAAAAACCCAACCAGAACTTGTCGAGTGAATGCCGTTCCAGACGTCCATCTTATTGTCTCCGGACATTTTTAGCGGCCTGAGGGATTAGAACTACCTCGGGTAATAAATTAAAAAAAAATAATAATAATAATAATAATATTAATATACATGATCCCTGAGGGATCATGTATACCTCGAAGCACAAATAAAAATAAAATAAAATAATAATAATTGTTATTATTACTATTATGTAATATGTTAATATGTATGTAATGCATGTAGTATGTTAGTATCAGTAGTAGTAGCAGTAGCAGTGGTGGTGGTGGTGGTGATAGTAGTGTGTAGTGTTAGTAGTAGTGCTAGTAGTGCAAGTAGGTGTAATATTAGCTAAAGTAGCAGCAGCAGCAGTATCAGTAGCAGTAGCAGTAGCAGTAGCAGTAGCAGTAGGCTAGTAGTAGTAGTTACTGTAATAGTAGTAGTAGTAGTAGTAGTAGTAGTAGTAGTAGTAGTAGTAGTAGTAGTAGTAGTAGTGGATGTAGTAGCGGTTGTAGAAGCATCAGAAGTAATAATAATATTAGTAATAAAATATTAATAGTAATATAAATATTAATAAAAATAATAATCCTGCTTTTATGAACTCTATAAACGCGCAAGCGAATATGAAGCGTTGAAATTTAGTTACTGACCTCAGTTTTACAAGAAAACAGCTATGGATATAAAACTTAGAACAGGGCAGAGCAAGCTCTGTTTATGAATGAGTGATAGAAACTTTAGAAAGCAAGATGCTTTCCATTACTCAAGTCATGTTTCACTTTACCATTTGCGAGTTTCCACGCGTTCCCATTTTGGTTCTTGATAGAGATGTCGTGCTCCTGGAGACGTCGGTTAACCGCTTGAAGACTTGTCATAACGGTGTCATGCTGACTTTTCATTTGTTGAAATGATTCATTAAGAAACTTATAAATACTTTGAACTTGCTTTATACTGCTATCATGATCCTGGGAACGTCGTTCAACCGCATTTTGACCAGTGTTATTTCAGTTATGGTTTTTCAGTTACAGTTACAGTTAAAGTTATCTAATTTATGATTTTTCAGTTAAAGTTATAGTTACAGTTAACTGAAATCAGATTTTTCAGTTGAAAGTTATTTTTTTTATTTTTCAGTTACAGTTTAAGTTATTTCTCTTTATTTTTCAGTTATAGCATCAGTTATTTTTTCACAAGTCATGACTAATGACACACTGACCACAAGTATTCTGAACAGTTACCAGAAATATTTACACAGCAAATCAACGTATTGTCGGTTTACTTTAAAGAAAACACGACGTTCCAGATTAACACTTGCTCTGTTCTGACAATTAGTGTGCCACACTCGTTGTTTTCAGCATCCTTGAAAGCAACAGTGCGAACACAACATCGACTTTTGTCGTCTGCGGCTTCATAAACAAAATGTTCCCACACGCCACTTTCTACTTTTCGACCACTACTTGGCTTAAACATTATTCTCGTAGTTGTGGATTGTTTTACGAATTTACGGTTTAGCGCCAACGACAACATAACGAAAGGAAAAGGAACCGGAAGTGAAACGAATATAGAAAACTGAAAAGTAACCAGAAGTGACTAGCATAGAAGACTGAAAAGGAACCAGAAGTGAACCTAGCATAAAAAACTGAAAAGAAACTAAAGTGAAATGAGTATAGAAAACTGACCATAGACTAGAGTAGGATTACCATTCAAAAAGTAAGTCAGAAAAACACTTATGTTTTATTTTTCAGTTAACTTTTGTTATTTTTCAGTTATACAGTTTTCATTTTTCAGTTACTATTACAGTTTCAGTTATTCAGTATTTTTCAGTTTCAGTTACAGTTACAGTTAACTGACCACTATTTTTCAGTTATTTTGCTATTTCAGTTACAGTTACAGTTAATAGAAATAACACTGATGTTGACTTCTCAGAATTGCGTCAAGCTGACTTCTCATAACGGTGTCATTCTGTCTCCTCATAACGGCGTCATGCTGACTTTTCATTTGTTGAAATGATTCATTAATAAGCTCATGAATATTTTCAATTCTAATGTAGACATCATGCTCCTGAGGACATTTGCCAACAGCTTGAAGACTTATATTAACGGCGTCGTGCTGACCTTGCTTTTGTTTATACGATTCATTAAGTAGCTCACGAATACTTTGAACTTGTATACTTAGTTGACGAAGTGCCTCAACACTCAGTTGTTGTATCTCTGCTACGATGCTTATTGATGGTTCTCCATTTCCGCAGCCCTCTATTATAGTAGACTGTCCTTTGACTGAAACGATTGTGCTGTGCGTGAGTATGACGGCAAATGCCGCAAAGTAATGTGCCACACGAGAGTTCATGGCGACTACAGATTCACTGTGGAATCGACTTGAGAAAAAAAGAGAAGAGTAGCTGACTGACCCTCTTTTAATATATGTACCAAGTCAACTTAATTTATACTGAATCTAGACGAGGCGTTTCTGAGGAAACGATAATTATGATACCAAACAGTTTAGCTAAAATGATTAACAAATCCGTGCTCTGCTACGTTGTATCTCATACTTCAACATTCGAGAATGTAACACATTAGCTGCGCTGGTGTATCATGATAACAGATTATACTGATGAGCTGTAGATATTGAGGTCACTGTTAGGCTATAGGCCCAAATTGATAAAAAAAAGTCGTTTTACCTAACTTCGTGTTTGATGCAAATCGCTATTTAATTTTAGAAGGAAATGCCCTTGTAGTGTTTTATTTCCCACTTCCGCAATTGAACAATGTCACATCCGTATTGTGCTAATGGATCATATGTACGGAAAATGTACCGACTTAGTTGCAAAAGGGTATGACTGTAATGTATGTATGTATGTATGTATGTATGTATGTATGTATGTATGTATGTATGTATGTATGTATGTATGCATGTATGTATGTATGTATGTATGTATGCATGCATGTATGTATGTATGTATGCATGTATGTATGTATGTATGTATGTATGTATGTATGTATGTATGTATGTATGTATGTATGTATGTATGTATGTATGTATGTATGTATGTATGTATGTATGTATGTATGTATGTATGTATGTATGTATGTATGTATGTATGTATGTATGTATGTATGTATGTATGTATGTATGTATGTATGTAGCTATGTATGTATGTATGTATGTATCTATATATGTATATATGTATGTATATATGCATATATGTATGTATGTATGTAATATGTATGTATGTATATATGTATGTATGTATGTATGTATGTATGTATGTATGTATGTATGTATGTATGTATGTATGTATGTATGTATGTATGTATGTATGTATGTATGTATGTATGTATGTATGTATGTATGTATCTATGTATGTATATATGTATGTATGCATGTATACATGTATGTATGTGTGTTCAGGGTGACACGATATGCGAGAGTTTATATGACATAATTGCAAAAAAACATGCTCTAAAAATCTATTTGCAAAAGTCATGGGATAGACAAACATTTAAACAGAAAATACAAAGAATAAAGTTTCATGCCTGTGTGAAGATAAACAGATAACGAAATGATAAAATGTCGTGAATTACAATGAAACAAATAATATTCTTCATGATCATAGTAGCATCGGTATAATTTGTAGTCTTTTAAAACCACATCCCTATATGGGAATAATAAACTGAGCATAATCACACCAAAACCTATCACCAACTTCTTCCTAGTCATGAGCTTATCGTGTCATCCTGAACTTTATTTATCTTAAAACGGTATAATGTAAAATATCGAGGTAATAATTATCGCAGGTTGCAACTACAAGCAAGTCTTAACAGAGAGATATTTAATCCGTACTTTATTACTCCCGAAGGCAGAAACAAAACATACATGCACAAATCTGAACAAACATAAAATCAAACGCACAGACTGCGAAAATGTTCGTGAAGATCATTTATGCAACTAAAGTTACCGTTCAAGATGCCGACGAGTTCAGAGTCACAAAGAAAGCAGAAATGCATATATACATACATATTTAATTATAGCATACGGCGCATTTTGACGCTCTCACGTTTCTGAAAATCGTAATCTGGTTGATTTTAATTTTTCTGAATCTAAATTCGCCATGTGCTCGAAAACATAAATTATGATACTAAATAGTTTAAACTTGTTAGCAATTATCTGCTTAGTCGCTAGGGTGGAGCATATTTCACAATTTGAAAATGTGAACCTCCTACCCCGTATTTTTGTTCACATATATAAAGAAAATATTCAGGCCAAATATCTAGGCCTACTACATTGGTGAATATTTACTGGTAGCTCAATGTCACTGAAGACTTAAGGTTCCAGATAGTAAGGATCAGCAATTCAGCATATGGCAATCACAAGCTTGAACCACAATGTATCCATTTGAGTACAACAGTTTGTAAAACTGTAGTTGGTCATCTAAATAAATAAACCAGTAAAATAATCACACATTAGTTACATGACATTCCCACAAAATTAATTTCTGTAATGATTCGTGACCATTATTTTGCTGACATCATCAAGTCTTGCTGCAAATTTCTTTCCCTGTTTCTGACAGAGGCTGACTCTCAGTGACTCATACTGCTTACATCCGCACCTATTGGCTTGTATGGACATTGGACAAGTTCAGGCACGTTGTTGAGAGACTGCTGATATCATCAGATGCATAGACTATATAAACCAGAAACAGCTCGAACTCATCACATAATACATTTTCCTCATTTTGGCAAAGTTATTAAATATTAAATATGGCTGCAGCAGCAACTAGATCTAAAACTGAAGTGTAGGCTACCTCCTTGGTTCAACATTAACTGAATTAACCGGCAACAAGTTTCCACCCTTAAGTCAGTCTCTTGGTTTGTTTTACATCACCATCTTCAACTAAAACAAACTATCAGACAGTCATCAGCTGTTACAGTCGAAAAGCTGGCAATACTCTATCAAATAGCAAGGATCCCAATGATGGATCCAAAACATTGCATAACCAAACTAGAACGAACGTTTGAAAAATGGCGTTTGCTGAAGAAAAACAAAGGGCGACAATCTGTAACACAGCAAGCAAATGAGGCTGAGTTTCTTTGTAAACCAGATGACCTGTTTGACATTTCTCATCTGAGAGCAGAAAGCACTCGAAATGATGACAATTCCAGAGGATCGTGAGTTCTTGTTAGCTCAGCGTGAGAAAGGATGTAGAGGGTCAATGGTAGGTTTGGATGCAAAATTAACTGCAAAGGAGAAACGATCAGCAGAAAGACAGGAACAGATGCTTGCCAGAAAACGTAGAATGGAAGACTTGAAGAGAAGTGGTAAAGAAGTAGCAGAACTAATATCCTCAAGCAGCAGCACAGATACTGAAGAAGAAGATGCAAGCTGTAAGGGAGACAAAGTAACTAGTGAGGAAGCAGTTGGAGGCAGCTTATCTGAGACATCAAGTAAGAGAAAGAGAGGCAGAACAAGTATTATCACACCAGAACGAGCAGCTGCCTTGGACAGGACGAAGTTATCTGATCGTAAAGCAATCTTTGTTATTGCAGAAACTGTGAAAAACCTCGGTCACGGAATTGACGATATCGCCCTCAATCGTGATACAATTCGCAGAGAAAGAATCAAACAGAGGACTCAGCAAGCAACAGCTTTACAAGACAAGTTCCAAACTATATGTAATGTACCACTGGTAGTCAACTGGGACGGTAAACTCATTGCTGATCAAGTAAAGAAAAAGTTGATAGACTTCCAGTAATTGTTTCTGGCAATGGAGTTTACAGCCTTCTTATTGCTGCAAAGCTAGCACGGGGGAAACAGGTGAAGATCAAGCTGCAGCCCTCTACATGGCTCTGGAGGAATGGGGCATAGCTGATAGAGTTCGAGCAATGTCTTTTGATACAACAAGCTCCAACACTGGCCGGATTGCTGGTGCCTGCGTCCTCCTAGAACAGAAGCTAGGTATGGAGCTGCTATCACTAGCATGAAGGCATCATGTAATGGAGCTGATCATTGGTGCAGTGTTTAAAGTCTGTCTTAGATCCACATCATCACCGGAAGATCCACTCTTTAAGCGATTTCAAGGTCATTGGTAGTTCATTGATCAACAGAAATATGAAACAGGATTGACAAAAAACACAGTATCAAGATCACTGCAAGACATCAAAGATGGTGTTGTTGAGTTTGCAAACAGCTATCTTGAAAAAAGTCAGCCAAGAGATGACTACAGAGAATGAACTGAACTTGTCATTATCTTTATTGATTCCATCCCACAGAGAGGGGTCCGATTTATGGCACCTGGAGCCATGCATCATGCACGCTGGCTCTCAAAGATAATTTACTCTTTGAAGACGTAGATGTTTAGGGGCCAGTTTCACTTAACAGAAAACGAAGAGAAGGGACTGCAGGATGTTTTTGTCTTTTCTGCACGTGTATACTTGAAAGCCTGGATTTCAGCTCCATTGGCAGCCAGTGCTCCTTGCAATCACTTCTTGAATACTCGACAATCAACACCACAATATCCAAGGCAGCATCTCTCAAATTGTCAAAACACTTATGGTATTTGTCGCCAGAATTGGTTGCTTTAGCTTTCTTCGACAACCATGTAAGTTCTGCTACAAAGAGGCTAATGATTACAGCGATTCAAAATTATGATAACACTGAACAGGGTCACACTAAACGAATCAGTGTTGACCTGGACACATTCATTGAAAAAATCTTGAGGACTTTATATCTGCGAAGTCACGGACTCTGTTTGAATTAATGGAGCTTCCAGATACATTTCTCACTGTAGATCCTGACCTGTGGAAAGATAGAGAGGACTACCAGAGTCAGTACATGCCATTAAAGTTGTTAACGACCATGCAGAACGCAGCATGGGACTCACCCAGGAATTCAGTGGCCCAATGACTCATGATGAATTACAGCTTCAGTATTAGCTGAAAGTTGTTCAACAGCACCGTCAGGCTTATCCAGACACCAAGAAAGAGACACCACCTGCCTCTACCAAAATAAACTGAGAAAGTTGCATTTAACGTTGTACTGAACATTTCAAATTTTGTGACGTTTACACTTTTTTCATTGCATTTTTGGATTGTAACCCATCAAGTTTTTTGAATGTAGAGTCTACATGACTATTTAATTTGTCTGTAATTTCAAAAAGGGAAACAAGCCTGGTTTACTGAAACAGCTCTTATAATAGTCTTGTATGATTGTTTTCATTTGTCAAAAATCGCTCTTTTTATAAATTTTATGGTCAGTGAGCTACCTCTAAATATTAATATATCAAGTTCAAAGTTTTTCTGTAATAATTTGAGACCAGTTGAAATAGTTCTGGAGGATAGGGTCACAAAAAGGAAGCGATTTATCTTTTCCCTATTTTTAGCTCCACCCTAGTCAGTAGCGTTGTATCTTCTACTTTCGGATTAGAAAGTAGGCCTATAACATATTATTTGCTGCGATGGCGTATTATGAGGACAAATTGTATTGATTTACTGTAGATATTGTGACTAATGTTCGGCTGTCGGCTCTACTTGATAAAAAAGTTGATTTTCCTAATTTCCTGTTTGGAACAATTCGCTACTAAATATTTTGAAAACCACGGCAATGATTGCAGAATAAGGGCAATGTGTTGCAGTTTGGCTGTTTCGTTTACCTCCAACTCTATCTCCACCTTCTCCGCTTCCACCTCCACATCCACCGCCTCCACTTCCTCCACCCCTCCCACATCTTCACCTCCACCTCCATTCCCACCGCCTCCTCTTCCTCCTTCATTCATTCATTCATTCATTCATTCATTCTGGAGATGTATATAGTACCCCTTCAAGAAATCTACTCAAGAGCGCTCCCAGCCCAGCCACGGGAAAAGAAAAAAGACTTAAGTAACTTTATAAAACCCAATTTGATTGGTCAAAGGTAAGCCTTATGGCGTTGTCCGTTGATAGAACAGTCAGCGGGCGGGCGTCAGCATAGAACTAAATGCTTTGGCAGAACATCAGCTGTTACAAAGATCAACGCCAGTAAAGTCCAGGGCTCAGGAATAGGACCACAATTAGCTTCGTAATATCAATATCGAAATTGCAGCCCCAATATTCAGCTAACAGATATGCAGATGGCAGTTACATCCTTGTCCCGGCGGAAAATAGAGCGACAGTCCAATTAGAGATGGATCATATTTCGTCATGGGCCCAAACATACAATTTGAAATTGAACAGCCACACGATCAGGGAAATGGTATTCAAGCGGCACAGAAAGAAGCTTGATGCAGACTAACCACCTAAGACACCAGGACTAACCAGAGTGAAAGAAATTAAAATCCTGGGTGTCACCATGACAAATAATTTTGCTAATTCTAATTATAATCGATTAGCAATTTAATTAATCGGGCCCATCTCTGACTCTAAAGCTAAGCGCTGTGACGAGCGCTGCATCGTGTTCTAGATGCAGAGATGTGACCGAAGGATCAGAATTCGGTTGCCATAGAGACCATAGAGAGAAGGTAGAAGAGCTGCTTAGTCTGGTTTAGTTGACGACGAAAGGTGTGGAAGTTTGAGGATTGGATGGACTAGGGTAGGAATTCTTGAAGTAAGTAAGTGAGTATATTTTTCATTGAGAGAAACCCTAACAAACGCACATCACTGTACATAGGAAGATTAATACATTCAAACAACCAAAATTGTTATATACAAGCAAATAATTCAATGAGATTAGTTCTTGTATATCATGTGAACATGGGGAAGAAGAGCTAGGGCTAGTCATAGGGGGGAAATGAAGAGCCTAAGTAGCCAGATCTAGGGAAAACATTGTTTATTTGCACAGCATCCAGGCAAGGAAGCATTTCTGAGTCAGTGGTGGGTCTTTAATTTGAAGTCTCTTTGGGTGACAAGTTGAGGAGTCTGAGGCAGATTAAAGTGGTGAGAGGTGATATTAGTGAGGATTATTGAGAATGTTCGTAATTCAGAGGAAAGTTCGTTGCAGAGAAGAGGCGCAGTACGGCCTATGGACCAGTTGGAGAACTTGTTGCGAGTAATGCCTAAGGACGGGAGAGAGATAGTTATTTCTTTCCGATTAGCCTAAGTGTATACTATTACCAATGACATTATCAACGGCAGTATTTTCTTTGCCAGTGGGAGAGAATTGGTGACAATTTCAGCCGATGTATCAATCTTTGCTAGTCTAAAATAATTGGTTACGATGTCAACGAATGTCTTCACCTAGACCAGTCCAAAAGAATTGGTGATGATTTCAACGTAGCCTATATATTCATCGTTGCCAATCAGAAAGAATTGGTGACTATATCAGCGGATGTCCTCGTCTTTGACAATCGCGAAGAATTGTTGACGATTCATTCATTCATTCTTTTATTCAACATTTATATTGCGCCTCTGTCACATAACATAGGAGATTTACATGCTGAGTAAGGCAAGTTCTTGATGACGCAGATGAAGAGATGACATAATGAAAAAAGTTAGTGCATATGGCCAAAGAATCTATTTTATTAAATGCTGACTATTACTCAGCCAAATGAATACTGCGCTTTAGATGTAGTGAGACATAAGCGATTGGACGACATACAAGCCTCAAGCGCCATCGTAACCCGCTGCATTGTGGCCAGTGCAGAAAGAACATCAGATGCAGGACAATGCAGGTAATCCTGGATGTCGTGAGCATAAAGCTAACTCAAAGCACCCCAGGGGCCAGGACAGTTGCAAAGTTAGCAGTGTACAGAACAGAGCCCTGCGACAGACCAAAGGGAGTGACGATCCAATGAGATCGCGTGAATCCAATGAATATGCAGAACTTTCACCCATCCACAAAGATTGTATTCACTCAAGCAGCTTGCCTGAAAAAATAAACTGTACTCGTGTTTATTATTAATTCAAACTGAGACAACGCAGTATGATTATATGGCGTAGCATGAACGAATTATTACAAATAATTATTACAGGAATCGAATTTAGCTGTACATGGCATCCATGCAATGCTCCCATTCGTCCTACGCTCAGTTCCAACGCCACATAGGAATGGAGGCTGCGTCGACCTTTGGGAGGGTTTCGGGAATCGAACCCGCGTCAATGGTGATCTTCTGCTCTTCGTATCGGAATGCTACCATTCACCTAAATCTCATCAAAAGAAACGAACATGCTTAATTAAGATGTCGTGCTCGACCGTGTCAACAGGCCCTATCCATAGCGCCATATCTATCAGAGAGCAGGCGAATCCAAGTAGATTCAGTAGAATGATTATCCCTAAGACCTGACTGATCGCCTTGACGGGAACAAATTGCTAGGATCTACATGCAATGTTGTCTGATATGTTGTCATTTTTCGATGTAAAGATATCAACGAATTTCTTCATCGCTGCCAATCGAAAAGAAATGCTGACGATATCAGCCTTCTATGAGCCTTCTATACTAAGCTCAAAACTGTACTTTTTGGCCGTGCTGGAGTCGGGAGCGCCTCTGAGTAGTCCTCTTGAAGAGGCGCTATATAAATTTATGAATGAATGAATGAATGAATCAGCGAATTTCTTCGTCTTTATGAATCGCTGATTCATTTATTATAGATGGAGCTGTAATTGTCATAAGTTCCCGGGCTTGAAACAATAAACCTGGCGATTGTAAACGAAAAAATCTTCGTCATTTTCTTGTTGCAAATTCTATCTGATACTGAATGACTTTTTAACCTAATGATATGGTATTGTCAGGACTTTAACTGGTTGTGTAGAAGTGTGTGGCACAGAACCTTGTAGCCATGAGATGACATGTTTTGCGGTTTCACACAGGAAGTTGTGGCATGGAAAAAACCGTTTTTACCACTGTCACGGATGCTATAATTATAGCAATCGTTGTTACAGATACTGCGTCAATTGGTTTAGGCATGTAGGGCTGGCAGATCCTTAGGCCAACTGGTAACGATACATCCGCATTAACACATCAACATGGAACGTATGCTTTAACCAGTGGATATAACTGTGCTAGGACGTTCAATTATTCTCTTACATCTCTAAAAAAAGGAATTTTAACTGATAAATACAGGATTGCCCTGAGAGCCACGCTCGTCATTCTTATATTTATCTCATTATGTTAATGAGAGTCAGGGATTAACCGTTAATCCCTGACTCTCCATGTATGTATATGGTCATTTATATAGCGCCTTATAAGAACATTACGAGAACGCATCCCTCTGTTAGCTCATTCCTTCATTTCCACTTTCACCTCCGATTCACTTGTCAGCATTCCTAACATCAGCTTCTTCTCACTGAATTAGAATGCTTCGCCAATTATTGTCAACAGGAGGTTGTATTTCGAAGTTTACAGTGTGACCTATTGTTACTGGACGCGTTGTTAGAGAAGCAAAAGTAAAGTAGACTTCTGGAAAGATCAGGAATATACTACGCGCCTACATCAATATTATTCCTCAGAGAAGTGGTGATAAGGTGGAAGAAAGTTCTCACTGAAACATAAGCCCAACAAGGTTCCTTCAACCTACCCGTCTTTGTAATATTATTATTTGAATACAAGCTGCATAAATCTATTTACCTCATTTCTGACATTAACATAACTCTAGAAACAAGACTGTTTATATAATATATAAACAGTTTCTAGAGTTATAATAGCATATACATATTTATTATGTATAATCGTAGCAGTGAGGAAAGCATTATTTGTGATATTAAGCAAGCAGGCAGCAATGGTAAGGGATCCCACCCGATAAATTAATTGAAGAATGAGCAGGGTAGAGGTCTAGCGGTCGCTATGGAAATCGTTCATATAACAATGCCACTGAGTCGCAGTCCATCGAAAAGGCTCGACGCTGTCTAATAGAAGCATAGTTGTAAAAAACGTTTTTTTCGTTTTTTATTATTTTCCAAAAAACGTCGTTTTTTCGTTTTTTATTTCTCGTCTCGTTTTTTTCCGTTTTTTATTTTTTTATGTAACTTGTTTTAAATTTATTTACTGTCTGTTATTATTTGTTTAAATTTATTCTTGTCTGATATTTCTTACGTTGTCTCCGTCCTTTCAAGGATTTATCTAATTTACGTCACTATTTAGTGTCATCAGTTGAGAAATAAAATAGCACACAACAGGAAATAAAATTTATAAAAGTTACTTGAATTTCTAAGTTATCCAAAATGCAAAATGTTGTCTTTGTACACAGTAATCTCCGATTGACTGATGGACCGACTGATATTAGCCTACTCCATAATATATTATTACGTTCTTATATAAGTCAAAATTGTAAGTACAATTTTTGATTACGTACACTCTAGGCCTATAGTTAAAAATTTAATTTTTTATTGTTTATGTCAGCATGGACTTATGTGGACTTGTGTATACAATTTAAATTTGAAAAGATTACAGTATTTTTAATAACTCAATTTCTTATTAAACCAAACTTATGAACAAGGAAACAATAATTGTTGTAGATTAATGTTACTTGGTGTTTACTTATAAAGTTAGGTTATTTGCTGATTAAAATTAAATTGTGTAAACATGGTTTTTAATTTTAAAATGCAGAAAAGATGTAACAAAGTCAAATTATTTTCTTTTTCGTTTTTTCTCGTTTTTTTTCGTTTTTTATTTTTTTGAAAAAAACGACGTTTTATTTCGTTTTTTATTTTGTTTTTACCGTTTTTTACAACTATGAATAGAAGTGTGAGCTCGCGGGACCAATAGCTTCCCCTTGCTGAAGAACGCAGAGTTCGACTGGCTCCGAGGTCTGATGCAGTGATGCACTCGTCGACATAGAACCATGACAGCAATTATTGCCCAAAATATTCTCAGGTTCGATCTATGCAGTTTCTACGTTGACCTTCTCTTGTATTGTATTGTATTGCATTGCATTTACGGATTTCTAAAGCGACTCTCATAGTACGACCTAATCAGAGGCGCTCCCAGTGCGAAAAACCCCGAGAGAAAAGTCTTAAGAATACTGGCAGAGACAGAAGTACCACCAGTTAAGATCATAGTGCGAGTCGTAGATGGAAGATCGTTCCATAGCAAAGGGCCAACAGACTCATAATAATAATAATAATAATATCTTTTCTTTAATTGAGCGCCTGACAAACGCACTGCGCTGTACATTTACATGTTATGCAATTGAAACAATCTTAGCTAGTTAACTACTAACAGAACAGACAGCTTGCAATACACGGCGCTAATAGCAGCCTACAAAGCATATCCGCCCTAACGGGGCTCGAACTCGCTACCTCTCGCACTCTACGCCAGATGTTATCCAACGCGCCACCGGACCCCCCAAGCGTCTCTTACCTTACAATGTTCTGGATCAAACAGAGCTAAGGATGTTGCTGTTCATTATATTTTATCTTTAACGACATGCTATAACCACTACGTCCGTTAGCGTTGACTTAAGTTACTTCAGACTGTGGATGGTTTATGTTTGATGATTCTGTGCCTGTCATAAAGTCGCGACCGTGCCTCCCTCTGGCGGACATTCGCGCTGTTGCGGGGAAGACCGGCTGGAACTTAGGCTCCTTGTCGGGATGCGATCGGGAAGGTAAGCTAGGAACGGTAACCGGGAACTTGCAACTTATCGGTATATTTAGCCTTAGTTTTCTGGCGTAAACGTGCTCTACGCCGCAGGTCTCCCTCTACCGGTGCATCCGATGGGCACCGAGCTTCCACTTCCAGATTCACCAACATGACCAGCTCTATTCCCTCTGCGGTAGGCAGACCATATGCGCATCTGGGCATCTGGTTTCTAGCCCACGCGAGACATTTGTCGTATGTTAGCAGTATTTCTGTTACACAACTTACTTACTAAAATATCCATAGCGGTCGCCTGCTCTTCTTGACACCGAAAGAGAGCTTGTAAGTTGTATTACCTCCTCTACCTCAAAGTCACCACGCACTAAAGAATCATCTCCTTCCATTTTAGATTTTAATTAACAAAATTAAACAGGTAACTCCGAGTACAACCAAACCTACGCCCTCTACTGGCGATGATTTCAATAACTGACTCAATTCAGTCAATATTCAACTCGGTCAACAATATCGACCGCATATTTTAACACATTTCAGTTTTAAATGCACACATTAAATATTACCGAATTTAACAGGTTAATCGCTAACCTCAGAACAATAAAACCACCTAAATTTGTACATAGCTTGCACAGCTCGCGTAACTCGTCCTTGCAGTATGTTCACCGTCGAAGTCACTCTCACCGTCGCGGACTTCGAACCAGAGGCTAGTCGGCGTCCGATCGGTCGCATGCACCGTCCGTCTCTTGGCTGTCGACAAAGACACCTCCAGTCACCGTCGAAACTAACAGATTTCCGCGCCAGGCGGCGAAATTTGCCTATAAATTCGACACGGGTTCTGCCTAGAGTCTTTCCAAGACTCGTGTCAACATTTATTAGGGTTAATATTTAAAAATGAAAACAGCATTCGTCTTGAATGTCAGTCAACAAATTTTAAAGCAAGTAACGTTTATTGTCGATATAAAATATTAATATTTAGGACAAAATGCAAAGCGTAGATCTATTATTTTTGGTTGGCCAAGAAAATTGAACAGGTTTCTTTAAACGGGTTGAACGAGTTTTCAAGTTAATACAAATTTGAAAGTGTGAACCTACTATAACAAACTTGTGAATCGGTTAAAGAACAACAAAGACAATAAGCAATGGTCACAAATTTAAATTTTAGAACGCACATTTTGCTCGTATACAAGAAGCATATTAAAATAAAATATCGAAATTGAAAAAGTGATTAAATATTAGATCTTTATTCTATACGTTTTCTGTATATGAAATTCCGTTTATTATGATCATTATTCTAAGAGATGATCATTTGTATAAACTGAAACTGAACACGAATAAAACAGGAAATATTATTGTCATATTTAAAACCTACAGATGCTACAGAAAAAATTCGATTGAGATTTTATTCGAATGAATTTAATGCAAAGTTGAAGTAAGAAGACATAAGCCTGTATAAAGTACGAAATGCTCAATATATACCCTACTCATCAGACATATGACACCACTTTGACACTTTAACGACGAGACTGTAATAAAAGCGACTGGGAAAGTGATGCAACTCGTCATTAAAGTGTTAATGACTGACGAGTCAGTGACGACCATAATTATGTCCATTTTCACAAATTCCGACTAAATTTCAATTACTGGACACAGTCCTGTTAATAAATTTGCCAACAGCTCTAGGTTCATTTACTGTGAAAGCAATTTGCTACTTGAGAACATACAGTAATGCAATATTAAAATGAAACAAACGAAAAATTATCAGACTGTGATTAGTTTATCAATAGCAGTGCTATTGATAAGGCGTATTGCGGGCGGCTTTTCGTTTAATTGGTGGTATACCTAAGTTCGGCCACATCTCTGCGTTATGCGTGATGTCCTCCACTGGCTCCCGGTCCAGCAGCGCATCCATTATAGGGTCTTCTCCATAGTCTGGCACTGTGTTCAGGGCCGTGCAGCTGTCTATCTCTGGGAGCACTTTACTTTAACCACTATAACTTTGGCCTGCTCTGGTCGCCGATATCTGCGCTCGGCCTGTAGAAGTGACTTCAAGGTTCCGCTTGCTCGCTCTGCCACTAGACAGCGTCGAGCTTTCTCGGTCGATGGTCCTGCACTATGGAATGGCCTCCCCTCTGACCTGCATTCTCTCCCGCGAGACCTCTCTGGCTCCTTTTATAAACTACTTAAGATTTTCCTTTTTCACCGGGCCTGGGTCGGGAACGCCTGTGAGTAGTTATCTTGATGGGGCGCTATTTAAATGTCTTAGATAGATAGATAGAACTTTCTTTTTACAATTTCAACTACAAAAAAATTAGGCATGCAATACACAGAGGATGATCTATATTTAATCATGCCTGGATAAGGCAAGTTATCGATTGGATTCTGTTTCTAACTACGCAATATACTGTATAACTATGTTCTAAGCCACCGGAACAAGTTTCATTTCAGTTGCCTTTAATGAATAATCAAAGCTGTTACGCCAATAATACCAATGGATCCCCATTCCATGTGGTACATGATCATATCGCTGACGATATATGCCATTAAGACTAGCGAGAAAACAGCCACCAGCGTGCCACCACGCTCCGCCATACTGCCGGGCGCAGTTCGTTGCATCGCCATCGTTGTCTACATCGTAGGTGGAGAATTGACTTCCGCTGCTAAAATGCAGACTGTCACCTGCAATTTATAATAGAAACTTTCCTATACCGCACTTTTAGTCACAATTTATGCTCTTACTTTGGCATAACTATTCAACTGCATTTCTTTAATTAAGATGCAACAGAAATGTCTGACTGACTGTAAACTTGATGAAATATTTTTTTCAGATATTTAGGATAAAACATACATGCATACATGTATGTATGCATAACAGATGTATGTATTTATGTATGCATGTGTATATGTGTGTATGTATGTATGTGTGTATGTGTGTATGTATGTATGTATGTATGTATGTATGTATGTATGTATGTATGTATGTATGTATGTATGTATGTATGTATGTATGTATGTATGTATGTATGTATGTATGTATGTATGTATGTATGTATGTATGTATGTATGTATGTATGTATGTATACATTGTTGCACTCGATCGGATGACCGACCGTGGTGACTACGACAGTTGCCATGCTTTCAGCTTTGGTCGTGGTTCTATCTGGGGGTCGACCGGGCGCTATCGAGGCGACCAATACACGGGAGACGTAGGCTACGCTAGTCAAATAAACAAATTATCTTGACGCTTTAGTCTCAGTCTGTCGTCAGCTAGGCTGTCCAAAACCTGGTAAAACTGTCAAATTTTTTCATGTATATAATTTTGGTAAACGCGGCACTAGTAACGTTTATTATACCGTCGATGTGTGCGTACATCAAGCAATCGTCAAAGTTCATTTACGGATATCTCTACGGTTCATCCGTCTCAAGCCACATGTTATACAATGTTCCACATTATCGATATGCCTTATTTGGCCATGCAAAGTTCAAGATTATATAGGTTGTAGGTCTAGCTACTGGTACAATAAACAAGATCATTTTGTGGTGAAGTATTCGGTTAGTCTACCCTTTCCACAAACAATTTCGTCACTCAGGTGGCTAACTAACTGTGTTCATCTCTGTATGTATGTCTGTTTGTCTGTCTGTCCTGCAAAACGAATGCACGATCGATAGGTCTACATGGTCTGCAGATCACAATGAATTGTTAATCCGGCTAATTGCAACCGAAAGTCAGAGCAAATTGAAATATTCTGAGGTGATTTCTGGTACTTTCAAAACACCTCTGTGCGTGAGAACGGCGGTTCGCATGCCAGTGGTAGCTTATTTAGAAAACTTAAATATCGGGCTAGTACAGCCTGTACACGATGTCCTAAAATGCGAGGAATTCAATCAAACGGGCATCAGAATTTGCCGAAAATAGTTCGAAAGACTTTCAGCACCTTGTAGTCAGCGCAGTTTCTGACAAACTGAAACCGGAGTGTCAAGAAATTTGTGCGCAAGCATTGAAGCAATAGAAGGGAGTAAGGATTGAAAGATGAACAAGAGTCGCAACTATATGAGATACTATATTGTACCTATACATGCATCTGAATATACTTTAGAAACCTCACAAAGGCGCTAAAACATGACTGTTCAAAGTTTAACCTTCGTACGCCGAAGTGGGGTAGATTTCTACTCCAGCGGTGTTTGGATGTTGATTGAGGAGTAACTGTAGGTAGTCATAATGTTTACAAGTTAAGACCCCCGACATATTCGCACACCAAAACCATCATCATGTAATGTTGTCTGAGAAAGTTATTTCATTTCAAAGTGTCATGGGGTTGAAATCGACCCCACTTCGGCCTCGACGTCACTACTTTTTCGTTCATAATGAAGATGTATTTATAGAATACTTTAGCTCATAATAATCCTGCAATTAGAAATGAAGAGTTGATTCTACCATGCAATTGAGTTTTAATTCTTGCCTAATTGTGGAGAGGTCACTTTCCAAGATGGCGGCCAATATGACTGCCAAAACACAAAAATATGTATATCTCAGCTTATTGGTAGGCTACAATAACAAAGAAAGTGTCGAATGTACTATTTTCAGGGTCAAGGAATCGAAATACCACAGTGGCAATAGTGTGGAAATAGAACAATCCAAGATGGCGGACAATGTGGCCGCCA
Source organism: Aporrectodea caliginosa (assembly GCA_020284085.1). NCBI lineage: Eukaryota > Metazoa > Annelida > Clitellata > Crassiclitellata > Lumbricidae > Aporrectodea > Aporrectodea caliginosa. Next base: position 71,120 of record JACEVL010001079.1, read on the forward strand.
AAACGCAAAAATAGGTATAACTCAGCTCAGATACACGATACAATGACAAATCAAGTGTCGTATTTAATACTCTCAGGGTCAAGTAATCTAACGATCACAGTGGCAATAGTGTGGGAATGTTACTTTCCAAGATGGCGGCCAATATGGCCGTCATTCCTAATCCATGGGCTAAGATATAGCCATTTTTGTGTTTTGGCGGCCATATTGGCCGCATCTTGGAAAACAATATTTCCACACTATTCGGACTGAGAAAGATCGATTCCTTGATCCTGAAAATATTAAATTCGACACTTTATTTGTCATTGCACCTTATCTATGAGCTGAGGTATACATATTTTTGTTTTGGCGGCCATATTGGCCGCCATCTTGGAAAGTAACATTCCCACGCTATTGTAACTGCGATATTTTGATTCCTTGACCCTGAAGATATTAAATTCGACGCTTCATTTGTCATTGTATCTTATATATGAGCTGAAATATATATATTTCTCTTTTATCAGCCATATTTGCCGCCATCTTGGACAGCACTATTCCCACGCTATTGCCAATGCCATAGTTCGATTTCTTGACCTTGAAAGTATTACAATGGTCACTTCATTTGTGATTGTAGTTTATCTATGATATTAGATATACAAGGTGGCCCAATAAAAAATGTCCCACCGGATAAAATACAATTTCTCCGCAACAATAGAGATTTTCTACCAAAATTTAAGCAGTTACAGAGGAGTGATTTTTCAACAATCCACGAAAATTTCACCTAACAATTTGCATAGCTTCAATAGTTACAGCTGTTTAAATATTCAACTCCATTTTTTCGAATGTCCGCAGATGAGCGGTCCAATAATAAATATTTCTTTAAGATTTGTTTTTCACAAACAAATTGTTTTGTAACACCCAAATAATGATACCGTCATAATGACCTCATTACAAGTTGTAAAGAAAGTGTTTATGAAGCAAGCTGTTAATAATTGCAGATATTTTAAAATATATTAAGTGCGTTTGGTCTGCCGGCAAAAAACGCGATTCTCACGAAAAGTCGCCTGGTGGTCGAGAGATCCAAGTTTGCGAAGCACATAAGGGTTTCTGCTGGCGTGTGTTACGGCGATAAGGGAAGACTGCACTTCATCCCAGACAATTCTAAAGTAAACGCTCAACTTTACGTGGAAACTCTGTTACATTGATGACTGCAAGTCTGGTTTCATTTTCCAGCAGGACGGTGCGCCTGCTCACACGGCAAGGTTGGTTCAAGGCTTTATTGCCACCAACTGCAGTGAATTCATTGGCAAAGAAGAATGGCCGCCAAACTCTCCAGACCTTAACCCTCTTGATTATCACGTCTGGGTACATGTAGCTATGCTTGAACGCTATAAGACATTTCATCCCAAGCCGAAGAACATTGACGAGCTGAAAAAGTCTTGCAGCGAATAAGGGACCAGCTGCCGCAGGAATCAATCAACAAGGCCATACTGAGCTTCACAAAGACTTCGAGCTTGCGTGAAAGCTAGGGGTGGACACTTCGAACATGCCTTGAGAAAAACTGCTCAACAGATTTCTGATTTCGCAATGAAAGATGATTTTATTTGACATTGAAAATTGCAAGAGACTGTCCACTTTTCTTCGGAAATTTTAAAAAATGGAATTAAAAATTTAAACAGCAGTAACTTTTGAAGCTATGCTCAGTGTTTAGTGAAACTTTCGTGGATTGTTGGAAAATCATTCCTCTGTAAATTCTTAAAATTTGGTAGAAAAATCTCAGTTGGTTGCGGAGAAATTGCCTTTTATCCGGTGGGACATTTTATATTGGGCCACCCTGTACACATTTTTGTGTTTCGGCGGCCATATTGGCCGCCATCTTGGATAGTACTATTCTCATACTATTCACAATGCGACAGTTCGATTCCTTGACCTTGGAAATATTATAATCGATACGTCATCTGTCATTGTAGCTTATCTATGAGCTTAGATATACACATTTTTGTGTTTCAGCGGCCATATTGGCCGCCATCTTGAATAGTACTATTCCCACACTATTCCCAATGCGATAGTTCGATTCCTTGACCTTGGAAATATTATAATCGATACCTCATTTGTCATTGTAGCTTACCTGTGGGCTGAGATATTACATATTTCTTTGGGGTAGAAAACTACCCCACTTCGGCCTCCGTTTCTCGAAATAGAGCTTCGGCCTACGAATGACATTCGTCGAATGTTAAGAAGGGTTGCGAATTCAGCGCCTAATTAACGGCTTGACTATAGATTTCGTTTATTATTAAGATACAAAGTTGACATACCGCAACTTGTTTACATGAGATAATGAAAGTAATGAAATTAAAAACTATAAGTTTATGCCTATAGTCAGGATTGAGAGTTAAAACTTAACATCCCGAATGGTACGATATAGAACCCTAGAGATGAAATTGTGGTCATCTTTGTGCTAGAAGCTGATGAGGTCATACGTCCCATCTGGCTTTAATTACTTTGACATTTCTCATAATTATGGAGTCAGGCTCTTAAGCCTAAGCCAATCAATACAATGCTTCAGACGATGAATTTGAAATTAGAGCAGGGTTGCGAATTGTCATATGAAACATCAGGATCATTCCAATAAAAGATTGCCCTGCCATACCCATCAACATCAGCAAGCGCGATATCTTGGTCGTTGTTTATACTTGACCTTAATCTGCTATGGAAGATTCGCTGATGAGGGCATTAGATCCATCTTTACTTCGTTATATTCACCTGCCACGCAAAGAGTTGGACTGACTAACCAGAGTGGAGCCGATGGGCTGAATATCCACTATAGTGTGGATAAGGTTCAGGCTCCTCTACTCCTCGCCCCTCAGGCTTTCCACTCCAAATTGAAGTTTCACCTCTTCAAATATTCATACCCAAATCCATCCGATCGTCTGCCTTCCCAGCTTTCTCAACGACACCTGCCGTAGCAGCTGATCTGCCTCCTTCTGGTCTCTCTGTCAAACGAACTCGGACCTCCTATGGTCATCGATCCCTGGATAACAACTCTGATACAACGTATCGCTCGTTAATTAGATGGAGCTTTGCGCTTAGCTTTAGAGTAGCGCTTAATTAGATAAATTTGGAAGCTCACGATTACGATTGCGAATCCAATGAATCTTATGAACCAGATCGAACAAGGCGATGATTAATTGCCTTTTATTATCTAGAGAGTTCCTCCAATACTTTCTAAGGCCCATTTACAAGTTAGGAATTGTCCAAAACATTTGAATGATCCAACCTGATCACATACCCACCGAATGAAGGCAAGGCTTAGGAGATAAAAGTTGCCCTATTGTCGTTTCAGAAAAAGTTCTAACTGATTAGATGGTTCTGATGGAGAGTGAAGCTATGAGCCAGTGACTATCTGAAAGAGACAAGCAAAGAATCAAGCCGATGTCTTCACGGAAGATGGTGTCATGTCGCTCAAAATATTGGTGGTCACTGGTCAACGGATGGAAAGCAAAGTAATATACGAAGGAGTTTGGAGGAACTTTATGCGCATCTTAAAATATTAAAGCATAATGACTAGAAATGTTACATGTATAATCTTTCTATGGCCAGAGAAAGTTCAAGGATGCGTGATTCAACGATAACCTCAAGGCTTCTGTAGCAGATAGGTGGCCTGCCAGAAGTTTGGCGGTTTCAGGTCTCGTGTGCAAGAATTGATTAAGAGGATTATATTTGATCCAGTATGGACTCGCGCAATATCTCGTACTTATAACGATTTAGATGAAAAACATGCCATTAGAGCCTTTACCAGGATAACCCTTCCATTATGTCTGGTTGCGTGAGCTGCCGCCTCGACGGGCAAGCCGACAACGACCTGTCTGTGACGCTGTGTACAGCAAAAGCGCTGCCGCATTTTGAAGCTAAATTGCGTCAATACTATGAATCACGATCGGGTGCAGACCTCTTGAACTTCAAAAGAGCGGCATGAAGTTGATTTGGACAATATCCTGTCAGAAGAAGCTTGATCTTGGTCATTGTTGCGGAAATCAGTTCAGGGCCGGATTCAGCCCAACCGACCAGTTCCTCTAATGTATTTAAGACGAAGATTTGATTGTTTCCATCTTCTTCTCGGTTTCATCGGTTTCTTCTGATTCTACTTATCATCATCAATTCCAGCACCACCACTACCATTACCACCACTGCCATCATGATCATCACAGTCGTCGTCTTCGTCCTTTTATTATTATTTCTGGACTGAGTTACCTCAGATACCTCAGGAATGAAAAAAGTATCGGGAGAATACAGAAAAACCATTTTGGACGGCTAGAACTCGTCAATATCAGGGAGAGAAAAATTATTATTTAGTATCATCATAATCGTCATCATCATTATCCTTATTATTCTGCTTCAACCCATTCTCCTCATTATACTTTCTTTCTTCATCTCATTTCATTTTAATCTCCGCCTCTTCCTCCTCCATCTCCTTCTTACTCCTCCTACTCCCCTTTCTCCTTCTTCTTCAGATCCTCTTCCTCCTTTTTCTTCTTCATTTTCAGCTTCTTCTTTTAGGCCTCCCCTTCTAAGACATCGTTTAAAATTTACCGGCAGTTCCAGAATATCCGCCGACTGTAAGTCTGTAATTATGGGCCGATGAACCGATGGAAAATCTCGTATATTCCGCAAAACTCTTATTTCCGTCAAAGTCTTCCAAATCAACACGCAGTTTGTAGTTACGTTTTGATGTCAGAAGATAAAGCATTTCGTTACCTATAAAAATATTCATTGTTTCAAGGCCGACAAGAGTGAAAATTCATGCGATAAAATTATTAGACTATTCAATATTATTCCTGCTCTCCTCGTAAGTCACAATCTTAGCTAGCGCTCTATTTCAGATGATTTGCGTAACTACCAGAATTAGGCAGTTTAAGCTCACCGTAATTGAAACTCACAGACAGTGTGGAGAGAGAGGCGGGTCTGGTCGGACTGAGGATCAATACCAGCAAAACAAAGATTATGAAAGTAGGAAAATGGACAGTGACTGAAAACATCAAAGTTGGAGAGGATGTGCTGGAGGAGGTGGAACACTTTTGCTATCTGGGGAGTATGATTTCAAGCAATGGCAGCTGTGATAAAGAGATCGGAAGCAGATTGGGAAAAGCCAATGCCACATTTGGAAGGTTGAACAATATATGGAAGAACAAAGGACTCAGTCTGACAACAAAAACAAGATTGTACAGAGCTTTGGTATTGACGGCGTTGCTGTATGGGGCAGAGACATGGTCTATGACAAAAGTCAATATGAAGAAACTGGAGGCGGCACATCATCGTTGGCTGAGAAGATTACTGAAGATCACTTGGAGGGATAAGGTCAGAAATGAGGAAGTAAGAAGGAGAACATCCATGGAGAAACTGGAAGACATGCTGAAGAAGATGCGGTTACGTTGGTTGGGGCACATAAATAGATCGGGAGAGGAGAGAACGCTAAGGCAGGCACTGGATTGGACTCCGTCGGGATGGAGAAGAGGGCGAGGAAGACCCAGAAAGACTTGGAGAAGCACGATCACTCAGGATCTGGAAGGCGGCGGAATGACGTGGGACGATGCTATGCTGGCCGCGGTAGAGCTGTACCGATTAAACGGCCATACGCGTAATCGGGCCGATTATTAGAACAATCGGCATAATCGGGTATCGGCAGAAATAATCGGTTAATCGGTGCCGATGTCAAAATTGAGTTATAATTTAATAATTTTACTTGAATTTGTATATATTCAAGTTTTTTTTATCGATTTTCATCTATCGTTTTACGTCTCTTAGCCTATTATGCATTATATTATATTCATTTATTGAAATCTGAGTGACAAACCGCATTCAGTCACAATTGAGGTAATTATAGTGTCGAGAAGTTAACATAAAGTTGAGTTACCGTCTAAACAGTACCCTAGGTATAAAGTTAGTGTCATCTTTTCAGGGAGTGTGAATTGGTGTGGTCTAGGGCGCAGGTCATAACAGCGCTGAACAATAGGTGGGAACCATCTCCGTAGGACGTGCAAGTCATTGTCTATGACTTCTTTTTGCAATCGTGCCTCGACCCCCTGAATCATTGACTCCAACCGCTCAGCATCAGACGGTAGAAAGACTTCAGCCGCTGCAGTTTTGCGAGGAAGCGCTCTAACTTGCCACGGTCTCCAGCAGATGCGAGGCCCCACCAGGCGGGGCGGCATATATAAGATTCGCGATGTGACCGTGGCATAAACATAGGCTATCGTTAACAACTTCCCAACTTAATTTAAACGTCCACCCTTATAGTTGTGACGATAGATTACTGGTCTATGTTTCGGAACCGAACATTTTGACTAAACAAATAATGAAAAATTCGGTCTCATAATGGGTACTGGCAGTTTAATAATCGGCTATACGCGGTATCGGTATCGGCAATTTAATAATCGGCTATACGCGGTATCGGCATAATCGGCAAAAAGCGATATCGGTACAGCTCTAGGCCGCGGAAGACAGGATAACGTGGAGAGGCTGTGTCGCCCGATGCGCTGCCAGCGCGAGAAAGGACTAAGGTCTAAGGTAAGGTAAATGAAGCATTTTTGCACAGTTTTAGTCAAATCTCTATCTTGTAGGCCTAAAATCATAGGTTTCTATAGGTAAAGTGAAAATATATTTCGAGAATACAGCTTTCTATTCTGTCAAGTTACCTCAAATAAGCAATAAATTCAAGAAATATTACAATAGACAATATATGGTTTTATCTAATGACTTCTAATGATTTCTTTCTTAATACCAAAGACTGATGGTCGCGTTGAACAAAACCGTTAAAAATGGTAATCCTTCGGAGAATTTCAATGGAAATACAGTGAGTCAGGAATGCAGTAGTCAAGTTACGGCGAGCAAGGAAGTCGTAAACACAATCATGAAGTTCAACTTTGGACCTGCATGACATTAAAGAATTGAAAGAAACTGGGCACTGAGTTCCAAAGTTTTAGGTCAGCCACCGAGAACGCCCTCGATCCGAGCTCCGTCTCCTACTGAGGAACCTCTCACCTGCATTTTTATACAACTCTTAAATCTACTCTTTTCAGCCGTGTTTGGGCCGGGAGCGCCTCTGAATGGAAATCTTGAAAGGGTGCTATATCAAGGTTCTTTAAATTGATTGATAAAATTTAATCATGCTACTTAATACAAGTCGACATTTCGTGTATTTTTATCCCTCAGCCATAAACACAGCTTACAATTTATAAACACTATTCAACTAAAATCTTCTGACATAAATCGAAATTTCAATTTTTTTTATTTAAAGACAACAATTGATTTAATTCTCATTCAATGCAGAACACCAGAAGTTGCAGACAATTTATACATTAAAACATAAAGTGCAAAACGTCTTCAGGAGAAACCCAGCAAACTAGATTTATAGCCTATAGCATATTTTATAAAAGTTTACCCAGCCAGAATTCGCCATTTGGATTTCCAAATCCTTGTTTATACTCAGTCCACGTTCTGTTAAAATTAACACTGCCATCTTTGCGTCTCTGAAAAACCTGTAAACAGTTTACGGAATGCTACTGTATATGTAGTTGCTAACTGCTTCACACTTGAAGTAAACCATTGAAGGCAAATCAGAACTGTAATATTAATAAAGTTGTGTTTTGCTCCATGCTGTTTCTACAACAAAAACGTTGAATGCACAAAAAGCCTTTACTTGTTCTTTTTGAGACATTCCCTCACGTGTCGAGAAATTCTCTCGTATCGTATCGTATCTGAGAATGTATAGTGCGAGCTATTCAAGGGTGCTCTTAGGGTGACGGCCCGGGGGGAAATAGGAATATCTTTAAGGAGCGAATGTATTAACATTGGTACCCGACCAAAATCTAACTATGAACTGATTTGGAGAGGTCGTTCCATAGAGACGGGCCCATGACAGCAAAGTCCGGTGTTGCGCCATGACAGTACTTGACTGGGGAACAAAGAGATCTAGACGATCTACGGACCGATTCTTATTACTTCTAAAGCGCTGTTAATTAATACGTAAAACATCAAGCGATGTTCTCTAAAATCTTAATCGAAAAAAAAACCAATCCGTTAGAGAAGCCCAATCGAGAGCAAACAAGTCAGAGAAACCAGTGGACACTATCACAGCTTTTAAGAAAAAAGAAAGGAGAGGTAGGCATTGAGCATTAAAGGTTACCTTGCAATGGTTCTAACACAGACTACACGTCTTCTGAACCACTTAAAATCCTTGTTATGTTATGCCATGGCTGTCTCTTGGAGTTACCTTAAGGGACCTCTCTTCCTCTGAACCTTATTACATAAACCACCATAAAATTCGTTCTCTGCGGTAGGTCATCTGTGATTTATCTTTTTATTGGAGAGAAAAGCAAAGGTACAAAAGTTTGGTCTCCTTTCAAAAGATGCTCTCATTCGTTAGCAAGCTAAGGTGAGTTAGTAACTTGAAAGAAGCGAGTGGTATGTTTAGCTATTTACCCCTCTCCGTCCTTCGCAGGACGGAGAGGGGTAAATAATTATTCCAGGGGTGTTTGAAAGCTGATTGCGTAGCCACTGTCTGCAGTTATTATTTGACGTTCCATGTGTTTACAAGTTACGACCAATGACATATTCTGACACCAAAGCGACGAAAATGTCATGTTGTTGGAAGAAGATTTTTGAGTCCAAAGTGTCATGGGGTATGTCCTGGGGTAAAAATTTACCCCTCTTCGTCCTCGACGTCGTTATTTATTCTTTCATAGTGAATATGTGTTTCTCAAAGATATTAGTTCATAACAAACCTCTAATCAGAAATAATAAAGTGCTGAATCTACTGTGTAATTCAATTGTAATAGTTGTAATAATTTTGGAGAGTGTACTTTACAAAATAGGTCGCCAAAACACAAACATTCGCATATCTCAGCTCATAAGTGATGTAAAATAACAAACGAAGTGTCAAATTTAATATTTTCCAGGCTCTGGAATCGATTTACGATAGCGGAAACAATGTGCGAGTATTACTTTCCAAACAAAAAAATATGTATATGTTACCTCCTAGGTCAGATAGAAAAACAAATTATATGTCGAATGTACCATTTTCAAGGTCAAGGAATCGATTTATCGTAGTGGCAAATGTGTGAGATTGTTATTATTTATGATGGCGGCCAATATGGCCGCCAAAACAGAGAAATATGTATATCTCAGCTCATATTTCTCATTTGGCGCCCATTTTGGCCGCCATCTTAAATAGTAGTGTTCCCACACTATTGTTACTACGAGATATCGATTCCTTGATATCGAAAATATTATATTCGAAACTTCATTTGTTATTGTGGCTTACCTATGAGGTGAGATATACATATTCTTCTCTTGACGGATATATTGGCCGCCATCTTGGAAAGTAACACTCGCAAACTATTGCCGATACCATAAATCGAATCCCGGACCTTGAAAATATTAACTTCGACATTTCATTTGTTATTCTAGATCACCTATAAGCTGAGATACACTGCATATTTTTTCTTTTGGCAGCCATATTAGCCGCCATCTTGCAAAGTAACACTCGCACACTATTGCCGCTGCCATAATTTGAATCCTGGACCTCGAATATAGTAAATTTGACACTCCATTTGTTATTCTAGCTTACCTATGAGCTGAGATATACACAGTTGTCTTTATTGTGTCATATTGGCCGCCATCTTGGAAAGTACTACTCGCGCACTATTGCCACTACGAGCCATCGATTCATTGAGATAAAACATATTAAATTCGAGTCTTCATTTGTTATTCTACCTTACCTATGAGCTGAGATACACATATTGTTTTGTTTTGGCGGCCATATTGGTCGCCATCTTGGATAGTAGTATTTCTACACTATTGACACTACACGAAATCGATTCCTTGACATTGAACACACACAATTTGTTATTGTATCTTACCTACGAGCTGAGATATACATATTTTTGTGTTTTGGCGGCCAATATGGCCTCCATCTTAGATACTAGTATTCCCATACTATTGCTCTTACGATAAATCGATTCCTTGACCTTTGAACTATTGAAATCGATACTTGACTTTTTATTGTACCTTACCCATCAGCTGAGATATTATAAATAATAAATATTGTATCTTTGGGGTAAAAAATTACCCCTCTCTGTCCGCCGTGTATCGTAAAATGTCTCCGTCCTGCGAAGGTTAATATCATCAGAGAACTTACATATCATACACGATCAGATAGTGAATTCAAAAGGTTTGGATCAACCATCAAGAAAGTTCGTACCCCAACACCGCTCTATTGCATAGAAAAGCAACGGTAAAAAGTGTCCGTTGTTCGAGATCGATTATTATTAGACGAGGAGCTACCAAATGATTGGAGTAGGACCTACTCTATTTCCGGTGTCGTGTGACAGAGTCTCCCCCCTAAAAGTCTCCCCCGGAGACTCTATTTCGAAATAGATTCTCCCCGGCGGATCTGTTTCAGAATAAATTCGCCCCCGGACAGAGGCGCGTTTACCAGTAGGCGCACTAGGCGCGCGCCTAGGGCCCCCAAATCTTGGAGGGCCCCCAAATGAATGAAAATATTTTGTTCAATAATAAAAAAATAACATTTTGAAATTTAGAATTATTTGAAATTCAGAATTATTTCCTATACACAGAGGCGCGTTTACCAGTAGGCGCACTAGGCGCGCGCCCAGGGCCCCCAAATCTTGGAGGGCCCCAAACGAATGAAAATATTTTTTCAATAATAAAAAAATTACATTTTGAAATTTAGAATTATTTTAAATATAATTTTTTATATATTTTTACAGATTGGCATTCACATAAAAGTAGGCCTATATCATTGTAGTTTCAGACCCTTTGTCTACAAGTTCAGAAGGGCCCCCAAAAATGTTTGCGCCTAGGGCCCCGTTTGCTATAAACGCGCCTCTGCCCCCGGAGACTTTGTTTCAGAATATAGTCTCCGGGGAGAGAATATTTCATTATCCTTCGAAATAAAGTCTCCCCGGGGAGACTTTATTTCAACACAAGATAGCCTACACTAACATCATATCTATTGCATTGTTTTGCTAACTGATGTAATATATTCGTTTGTAATGACAGTTAACATTATATGGACTAGCGCAGAGAGCGCCTTTTAGTAGAAATCTTGAAGAAGTGCTATATTAATGTTCAGTTACATTACACTTATTATAGCTCACCAATCAACCTTATTTTAGCTGCCTTGGTTTAACAAAAGCTTGGGTGTTTGGCATAAGATTCCTCTCGTCATCCAACAGGCGGCAAATCTTTAATGGTTTAAAAAAAATGTTATGCATTCCCTTGGTATATTATGATGTCATTAAGACTCATTATTAATTAGCCTTATTAATTGCTGCTAATTTGCTGGTTAAGTTGTCCTTTTCTCTTCTGTTTGTCTCTTTTCGCTTAATGGTTTAATATTAGTTGCATATTTTAACCGTTCTGTTATATTGTTAAGTTAATTATTAGCAAAGTTGACCCTGTAAGCAGGATTTTCATCCTTTTTGGGCCTTCCTTGCCACCTCACTCACCTGCTTGATAAATGGAAGGTATTATAGGCCTAATCGGTAACTTCATCCATCAGCAAAGTCTGCATTGCTGACACAGAATGAAACAGATTTCTCTCATAGACGACGTTGCTCATCTTTAGAATATTCTGCTGCATGATCCTCTTCATTTTTGGTAACGTAGTTAAGCAAAGCTTCACACTCAAGACTTAGCCATGAAAATAATTTTGAAATGTTTCACTAAGTAGTACTTATTAATTCAACTTATACCCAATAGATATACACGGTGATTCATTAAAAACGTCCCCTACATAAGTTAGCATAACTCATGTAGATGACCATCAATTTTATTGAAATTTCAGAACAATGACGCTTGATGCTCTAGCCAAGTGCTACATAAATTATTTCACATTCAAAGCCAAAATGACGTAACGCGAATGACGAAACTAATGACGTCACGACTATCTCGACAAAACGGTATATCTGAACACGGTCGTACGAACATTCATTTCATCGAACCGGGCGTTAAGGTCAATGGACAATATTACAGAGATGTTCTACTAAAACAGGGCCTTTTAAGAGACATTCGTGACATTACCGATGAGTATTTCATCTTCCAGCCGGATAGCGCTCCTGCGCACAGAGCACGGTACACTGTTGCGTTACTGGAAACTGAAACACCTGATTTCATCCCGCCTACTGTGTGGCCACCCAACAGCCCTGATTTAAATCCAGTGGACTATAAGATATGGAGTGTCATGCAAGAGAAGGTCTACAGATCTCAAATATGTGATGTCAGTGAGTTGCGAAGTCGAATTGTGGAGGCTTGGGACGAAATGGATCGCTGGATCAGCGCATCATTGATGAATCAGTCAAACAGTGGCGTACTCGTCTTCGCGCATGCGTAGCTGCCAAAGGGGTCAATTTGAACATAAACTTTAACTTTCCTAATGTTTAGAAATAACTCCTCTGTCTTCCCTTCAAATTTCTTTCACATAGCATGACATCTGACGGAGTTACAGTGAAATATGCAAGGGGACGTTTTTTAATGAATCACCGTGTACTAACTAATATTGAATCCTTTAAGATCATCAAAGCCTATGCAGAAATAAACTTCAGCTACGAATAATTAATTTATAGTCAACCAATCAACTTTGTTCTAGCTTATATTACCCCGTGTGCAAAATTCCATTCTAAGCCGAATAATTCCGTGGATCAAAAAATGCCTAGTAGGCTTAATCTCAAGACTAGACTGTACTGGATTCATGGACTACAATGCTTTATTTTTTTGCTTATTGGCCTAGCGATACTAAATTTGGTATAGGGCCTAGCTGCGATTATTTAATGGGTAGTCCTATTGCCACTAATTCCGTGAATGCCTAATCGTTATCCATGAATGCCAGAAAAGCAAGGGCAAGCTCATATCCGAAAGCCAGTAGGCTACTTCATTTACAATCACTGGTTATGACTTTCCTGTTCTAGGTAATAATCTGACACCAGCAAACAATAAGCAAACATTAGGCTAACCAGATGAATCACAGAAAATCAAGCGCAAAGTCTTATCAGTGATACCAGTTGAAGGGTAGGCCTAATCCGCATCAATAATCGCATAGAAGCCAATGCTAGCTCGTCTTAGGAAGCCAGTAGTTATAATTACTCGCAGGCTTTGTTTCAGACTACTTGTATATAGCTAATAAGCTGGCCCGATACATCTGACGCTAATCATATTGAACGACTAATATCCAACACAATTTCAGTGGTAGGTCTAACCTTAGAAGAATCACTTTGAAGCTAATTAGCTCTACTTGGCATAATGAATAACTATCAATTAGTGACTGGTAATGTTCAGAATCTTTTCAGCAAACAGTGCCAACTAGCACCAGTTATAATATAAACTCTACTTGTTGTGTGGGTCTACGTTCAAAACCGCGATCACAAAACCGCGATCGTCAAAACCGCGATCACAAAATAGCGATGCACAAAACAGCGACTGCATAAAATAGCGATCATCAAAACAGCGATTAAATTCGAAGTTTGACTAATCGACCTATATTGGACTACTTTCGTGGAATTGGACATAATTTAAGTCTTCAAATTTTACATTACACATTTGTTATAATATTATTTATACTTCGTGATACATTTAAAGCTTTCTATAATAAATCGGTGAAATCGCTGTTTTGATGATCGCTATTTTATGCAGTCGCTGTTTTGTGCATCGCTATTTTGTGATCGCGGTTTTGACGATCGCTGTTTTGTGATCGCGGTTTTGAACGTAAACCGTTGTGTGAGCTATATTCTTAGTTATAGCCTGTGACAGTGTGTTATCTCTCAACTGCGTTTTCATGACTTAAGCGCGTCCGACATCCTATTTACAGGTTTACGTTCAAAACCGCGATCACAAAACAGCGATCGTCAAAACCGCGATCACAAAATAGCGATGCACAAAACAGCGACTGCATAAAATCGCGATCATCAAAACAGCGATTTCACCGATTTATTATAGAAAGCTTTAAATGTATCACGAAGTATAAATAATATTATAACAAATGTGTAATGTAAAATTTGAAGACTTAAATTATGTCCAATTCCACGAAAGTAGTCCAATATAGGTCGATTAGTCAAACTTCGAATTTAATCGCTGTTTTGATGATCGCTATTTTATGCAGTCGCTGTTTTGTGCATCGCCATTTTGTGATCGCGGTTTTGACGATCGCGGTTTTGTGATCGCGGTTTTGAACGTACATCCTATTTACATGATGCATTTACTACTATAAAACATTTATTTCACAATTTTCGCATTTAATCCCATAGTTGTTTCATGTCCAATTCAACTAATAAACTTGAAAGTAATTTATTTCAGAAATGCACATATTAAATCCTATTTTAAATAATATAGAAAAGCAAATGAAAACAGAGGGGCGATTTTAGTAAGGGGGAGACTTTGTATCGTAGATAGGGGAGATTCTATTTCAATGGGGAGACTTTGTTCCGATACAAAGTCTCCGGGGGAGACTCTGTTACGGCAAGGGGGCGACTCTGTTTCGGGGGGAGACTTTATATCGTGACACCGGCAGTATCAAAGATAGTAATTCGCAAATATTAATTACAATGGACGTATTAATTAATGCGGTCTTAAAAAATCGTCAGCTCGGTCGGATAAAGAAATTATTGATCGAACTTTGCAACTTCGTGGATATAATCAAAAACTCTCGTCGTGACGTTTTCGTGAACATAAGTGTGAATCGTCATTAGCGAAGGATATCGTAAACAGCGTGCTGGGATATAATACCTCATCGTCTATCGAATAAGCGCCGGAATTATATCGGCAATCTTCGATAATGAGATCGTGTTCGTGGTGCGTGAGCTAATGTCTACAATCGTAGTCTAAATATCTGAATATTTATTCGCCAGTGGAGAAAATTAAATAATTAAATAATTAAGTATAATACCGATAAACCCGAGGGATTGCTTGCAATATGCCAACTGTTAATGTCTTTAAGTAACTGTAAATAGATAGATGTCTGAATCTGATTATCAAAGTTAACTAAGTAGAATTGACCTGTTTATGTTCGAATATACCAGGTACTTTAATATTGAACACTCGTCTCGTTGCTTAGGCTATGGCTTCGACAAGGAATGAAGGCAATAGGATTTCCCTGGCTAGAACATTGATAAAGTGTATAGTAAGATGGGATTCACACGAAGTACTTCCCTTTCCCATATCTCTCGGCCTGGACCTGCTGTAGAGGTACGGTACTACTGTGTAGAATAGGGACTATGCAGAGCTCTATTCAAGATCGAGTCTATGAACAGTTAAGCGCTACTCAGCAACAGTTAGGCGCCATACAATTGGAAACTCGGCAGACCTTGGCAGAAGTAAGGTCAAGGTTAGACCGTCTAGAAATGTTGCCAAACGAAAAACTGCTGTGGGGTCTCGAACCCTGACCTCAGAAACCCTGGGGTCGTTACCCGTTTGGTAACCGCGGACTTGACCGTGACACTCGGTCATGTAGATCCTTTTTGGTACCTAAGACCGTCTAGCAGCTAAGATGAAGCTGCGCTTCGCAGAACCCAAAAAACGCTTTATGGTGGCCAGAAAGGACTGCAGAAGTGTTTGAACCATAGCCCTCTGCTTCGCTTAGGTAGTCTTTCGCCGTTAATACTTCTACAGCACCGCGTGAGCCCCGCGATCGATGATATCGGAGGCCAAAACGCGACATAACTCTGGGAAGATAGAAACCTTAGTTATGGATAATCCAGTGAAAACCATTATCATAGGGAAATCAACAGACTTAAATATCTGTTGAGCAGCGATTAGACAAAACATGCATTGACCTGCGATATCAACTAAGCTAAAAAGAATCTTGCTGTTGAAAATGAGAGAAATACACAGACAGACAGGAGTGAGATGTAGGCTACACATTGCACAAACTTAGAGATACAGAAGTGCAGGTCGCCAAGTACAAGTGATGTCACATAGTTCGAGAGCGACGTCGTAGTACACCAAGTTGGGAGCTGTGAACTGCTGTGATTGAAAAGCGGGTGTTAACGAAGAGGAATGAGATAAGCAAACTTCTGAAATTAGCTGAATTTCCCGATATAAAGGTAACTCCTACTGAGATTAAGAAATTAAGCAAGAGGACGAGGCTTTGAAGAAATATCGAGGGATGCAGATCTAGAGAATAAAGAAGAAGTACAATAGACAAAATTCAGTTTATCAAAAGGAATGGTGTGTTATATAGAAGATATAAGAGATTCTGAAGGATGAAGTGAAGCTACAGCTAATGGTGGGTAAACCATTGGGAGATAAGGTGCTAGCCATAGCACATTCCTCACTTCTATCAGCAGTGTGGGATAAAAATACACATGATAAGATCAGTAATGGCTTCTCCCGAACGACAATAAATCAGTATGGGCGGAGATTTATTTTGAGCTGTGACATATGCCAGAGAACAGATGACAATAAGGTCAATTATAATAGAGCACCGAATGGACATATACCAGCGCTAAACCTACCATACAAATGTACTTGTGTCGCTATATAAATTGATAGATACAATACAATACAATAATACGCCCGATAAACATGGCGTCGAGAGCCAAGAGGGCCCGGGGCAGACACTTCTCAGTGTCCATCAGGGTCCCTCGTTTTTATCATTAAGCCCAAGTTTGAGGTAAGCCTATAAAAGGCTATCAAACTACATTTATGAATAATAATAAGTATAATAATAATAAACTACTAATAATAACAACAACAACAACAACAACAACAACAATAATAATAATAATAATAATAATATTTACGCATATCTGTTTTTCCTCGACCTTACCATGCTAAATTACTCACTTTGATATTAATAATAATAATAATAATAATAATAATAATAATAATAATAATAATAATAATAATAATAATAATAATAATAATAATAATAATAATAATAAGAATAATAATAATAATAATAAATAATAATAATAACAATAATAATAATAATATAAATAATAATCGCGTTCCGAGGCACTTTCGCCAACCAGGACACCGACGAGTAGGGTCATCTCCAGACAAATTACAACAGCTATAGTAATATCTAAGTCCCTGAGGGATCCTGTATACCTCAGGGGAAAAAAATAATAATAATAATAATTATAATAATAATAATAATAATAATAATAATAATAATAATAATAATAATAATAATAATAATAATGTTAATAGTAAAAGTAGATGTGAAAATCAATTTCTGGTTTAAAAGGTTCATCACGGACTTTAATTATAAAGAAATTTACAGAAATATGAAAATGTGATTATGTGAATGTGATAAATAATTTCTAAATGACAGTTATCGCATTATGAATTATGATATCCATTATCAGTGATAAATAATTTTTAAATGACAGTTATCGCATTATGAATTATGATATCCGTTATCAAGAGAATGAGATGCTGCGTTGCATTGTCTACATGGATGTGAACTACCACCACGTGTGATAGTCCACAGCACATGAGAGTCTAACCTCAACCACAACTTGTGAGCGACTGCTTTATTATTAACACTCAAATAACAAGATAATGTGTAAATAAAATCCACTCTTCCAATGCATTGCGATTGGTCTAAATGTTCATTTCTAAATATACAGTCCAATCAGTAGTCCTATCCATCTTTTCAAGATAATTTACATGCATCATAAAAATAGAAATACCACTCCTCTTAAAACTTAAATAAGTAAGAACGTAACCTATGCATATGACAATGGAGTGCATCAAAAACTCGCTCTGTACCATAACCATCAACTCCACTTCTACTGCTACTAGCAATGATATTGTCAGA
Source organism: Aporrectodea caliginosa (assembly GCA_020284085.1). NCBI lineage: Eukaryota > Metazoa > Annelida > Clitellata > Crassiclitellata > Lumbricidae > Aporrectodea > Aporrectodea caliginosa. The sequence continues at coordinate 88,932 of JACEVL010001079.1, forward strand.
TTGAATTGCTGCATCATGCTTTTGATGAAATTGAAAAGTCTTGAAGCTCCTTCAAAGTCTTGCATTTTCAATTTCTGCCTCTCATCTGCCTTCCTGCCTTTCACTAATCTTTCTTTCCTTTATTGAGTTTGAGATTTCTGGTTGTAATTTATCATCAACTTAATGGAATACAATATCAAATATTGGTACTTTAGTATCAATTATTTATTATGATAACTTACATCCAGCAGTAAGTTAAAGTATTATTTATTTTGATAATAAATTAAATTTCAATTCATACATTTACATAGAGTAGGCTAAAAGATGTTATGCCTGCCAGAAAACCAAAAATCAATTCTAGGCCAACAGCTGATGAATCTCCAAATACTGACAAGCAGTGTTTTTCTAAATTCAAGTTATTCAACTATAGTATCACCACGAAAGTTTTTACTTAAATAATTGAAATAGTCGATAGCCTTTATAACTTAAGTGGCGGATTTTACCAGAGGGTGTGCGTAACGCAAAGTGATAGGCCATGCATACGATTCAGGAATATAGTGCCTTAGTCCAAAATCATTCTGATGAGCGATGACCAACGTTTGTTACTGATCTTACTCCTAAATCCTCTGACTGAGCAACTGAGACTGTGTAAAGTTTCACAGCTATTGAATCGTTTCGTTAAAAACATTGCTAATAAAATTATCTGCAGTGGAATTAAAGCAACTCCGCCGCATAATAGAGATTATGAGTTAAAACTTAGATACAGAAAGCGTGATTTAAAACAAGAGACTTATCTAGCAAATGCTGTAAAATATCGATTTTCTACTTTCAAAGAGCATCTTAGTGAAGAGAACACTACAGCTACTTCGAGGAATAGCTATCTAATCCTGAAGACAGAAACGCTTCGCCTTGACATTACTGTCATGTCAGGATAGTCCCTAAGTAGTCTTCTCTGTAACAGGTTCATCACAAATGCGACAGTGTACTTTAGTGCAATGCAATATTAAATTTGATTGGTGAAACACAAACCAGCGATGCACGGTTTGCAGTCTCCATGTCGCAAAACGTATTAGTACAAAATTGATCCAGTTGATGTCGAACGCACACCTCGTAGACGCCACTTGCATTTTGGCCACTTGCTTTTAAGTCAGAACAATCCCACACCTGAGATTCTGATTCACAGCTGCCTGCAATAGAACAGATATTACACGTTGATTTCTCTACTATATATTTGCAGTTCATGGATGCCAGATCATTTATAATTTTATATATCTTCGTTCAATATAACAGACTGACAAACCGCAATGAGTTACATAATGGAAAGACAGACAAATCTAACAATGGATTACAGTTACTGATGGATTGTTAACCGTTCGTTGAAAAGCCTAAACTAGAGTATGTATGCTACCGTATTTTATAGGGAATTCTTGGTATAAAATTTCTGTCGTCTTTTATGGGAAGTTGGAAGGGGTGAGACTTGGGGCGCATGTTAGCCGATGTAAATCCCACCAGGCGGGCGATGCGTAGAGGAGGCGGGAGAATGTCGTGGCCCTGACCCATAAATCCATTTGTGTGTTTCTCTATCTATATCGATATCAATAAAAAAATATCAATAATTATAATGTGGTCTGTCTTCTTCCTTTTATAGCTAAGCCTTTGTGATGATTTTTGGACGGTGAAGGAATTTTACAATGCGGTAAAATATAAAAGTTTACCTCTCATCACCGCTATGTTAACCAACCTATGTTAAACCTATGTTAAACCCTATGCATTTATTACACGGTCAAATTTAAACCCTTACCGCCGAATATCGCCACGTAATCGTCGGTTCAAATAGACCAAATTTTAACCGACCAATAGTTACTGTAGGCCTATGTATTACGCTCGGTAAAAATTTAATTATGAAAACTTCATCGGGGCAAATACATGGATCAGAATTGATTCAAACATCATAGCGGATTATAATCGCTCTCTATGACCTTAATACAAGCTGGGTACTTGTCGGTTAATTCACCCCATTTAATTTTTCCAATGTTAATGTATTACATGACTTTCCCACGTGAAACTAATTCACCCCATTCAACTGTTGTCGAAAACACAGCACGATTAGGGAATGCAAACCCGGGTTTCTGGAACCCGGGTTACCCGGGTTACCCGATATTTTTTGATAACCGAAACCCGGGTTTGAACGCGACTGAAACCCGGGTTCGACGGTTTTGAAAAGCGTCACTATCACCTTCGTTTACGCTGTGAAACTCACAAATGCAGATAAATGGAAATATAACAATAATAGTGGTTGATAACGGGTTATGCAATAGCCTACTACTTCTACTAACGTATTTTGTCGGCTCATTCCATATCTTTATTGGTGGTGACACGACTAGTGATTAATGTTCGCTCAACATTAATCACTAGTCGTGTGACATTAATCACTAGTCGTGTGAAATAAACTCAACATTGTTGAGTTTATTGACTTGTCGACGTCGTCGCATCGAATTCGTAAATAATAGAGGTAAACTGTTTTCATTTAAAATTTTAATGACTTAAGAAACAATGTCTATATCAGCAAATGCAAAGAGATGGTGTTTGGGAAAACTTCGTTCGTGATTCTGTCGGCCAGTTACGTAAATCGCAGCTAAAAATTGCCTGCGGTTTCAACAGCGGTATGGCATGCATCTCCGGTCCAAGCATGCATACGATAAGCCTGCTCAAACACAAGGGCATTGGTGACTTGGCTTGTCGTTCTGACGAAGCCAAAAATGGTAGCCCTCCTACAAGCACAAGGACAGGCCACGATGGCTCCCATTCAGCATCTATATTTCAGTAAGTTTTGGTTCTGCCAAATTGAGCTACAGAGTAACGAATGTAACTATGACTAATTATCTTCTGAAAGCAAATGACCACACGCTCGCAGCAACCATCGCCAGGAAGACTGCGTGTGATGGGCTGCCTTTTAGAGTTTATGCTACTTCAGACGACATGCGCAGGATATTGATAGAAAGTCGGTTTCCTAATCTTCTGAAATCTGGAAACTCTATGAAGAAACTAATGCTATACCATGGAGATAAGGCTAGATTCTTCGTGACGTCGGACATTGCAAGCCGTAAGCAGGACCCAGGGCTGACAGTGGCAGGGCATAAGCTGTAATGAAGATGATTTAACCCTCGGGCTACCAAGGGGGAGGCGGTGGTTACCACCACCCATACGTTTTTATGCATAACAAACTTGTTTCATATGGAATATAATTTTTACATTTTAGGTAGCTGTAGCAGAATAATTTGGGCACATTTTGGGGTAAACGTCATGGTGGTATCTCACGCCATTTAAAAGTTATACCCGATATACCTGAGGTACCAGAGGGGTGGATACCCCCTTAGTTTTTCGACAATAGCGTATTCATTTTTCTTCCTGGAAGAGAATAAAATATACCATTCTTTAGAGGGAATGCAGGGCTACATTTACTTGCTTACTTATTTGTCTTTCGAACACTGGAAGTGATCAAAAGAAATAATAATACGCGATATCTGCCTGATAATGGCTGAATGTAGCATCACAACGTAAACCGATATTTCTACGTAAACGTTTGTCAACAGCTACAGAGTTAGAACTTATATTAGCTCAACAGATACTGAAGACGAAGTGAGAGACCAGTTTACAGGAAGCATTCGCACAAAACAACGGGAGTAACTTGCAATAACTGCAAGGACCACTGACATATTTGACTGCCGCGAACAATAACGCAGTCTTGTTGCATGTTGATATAGCTGCATGCCTTTGGATTTGGCTACAACTATGGACTAGTTTATCGGCAAATTGTTACAAATGAAGCACCATTATGTTTAAAATGTTCTTGGATACATAGATCAGTTTTTCAAAAACACACATAATCTTATATTTGTTTATCCAAAAAGTACAAAATGTACGCAATAATAGAAAATATCGCTAATTATCGGTTCCGTTGTTAAAAATTATGTAATTTCGAGGTGCATTCACATAATGTACAACTAAATATAACATTCTATTCAGAAATGAATGCTGAATCCATTGCTGTATTACAAGATATAATATGTGAAACCAAACGCGAAATCTAGGGGGGTGGTAACCACCACCCCTTGAGTAACCAGTGTCACAAAAAACGTCGGTAGCCTGAGTGTTAAAGTGAGTTAGTGACATTTGACAAATCTTCTTATAGGCCTTATGCAATGCTTTTTTCAGACAGAACGCTCTGGAACGGCGTCTCGGGAACTTTTTTTTTGTTAACCTAAATTTTTGATAAAAACTTATTGAGTTACTTTAACTTACTTTCAGAGTTTTCAATGTTCGTTCGTATTTAATATGTTTTAAAATAAGAGGCTCAGGTTTAGCCCTTCGGAACCTTCCAATGGCTTCGAAATCTATTCAGTTGTGGAACCGCTTTTTCTAGAAAAAGCAGTGTTTACATGAAACAACTTCTATCACGGTTTTTCTACAGGTTTTTGTTTTATGCAAATGCTTGACTGTTGGAGAACTTTGGACATTTTAGCTGCATACGACGACGTTGTTGTTATCGCAGAAATAATGCAGTAATAATACTTATTATGTAAAATTTGAAAACCCGTCCAAACCCGGATTATCCGGGTTTTTATGACCGTCAAACCCGAAACCCGGGTTTCAAATGAAGGCCTCGGGTTTGCATTCCCTAAGCACGATGGTATAGATTAAAACACAAAATGTTTTGCAGGATACTATCGAAAGCGTTCTTTTAATGATCACAATATCATTCTTTCTAAACTGTTGAGAACATGAGTCAATACGGAGAAGGTCAGAAGAAGGATCACGATGAATGAGAATTATTCTCATTTTGCCGCCTTCCATGACCTCTTAATTCTTTGTGTATTGACTCCTGTGTTCGGGTCAACGAAGTTTAGGGAATGATTAACCGTTTCGCGTCTCTTGGCAGGAAGTCTTTTTTACGGATGGATACGACAAAATACGTCATATCAAACACTTCCAGTATAGGCCTACACAACCCGTGTATATTGCAGGTCAACCAACGAGAGTTTCGTCTTTAGAAAACATGGACGACACTAACTCTAACCCCGACCCTAATCGACCCTCACGACGCGTGACCTCAACGTAACCGACATGAACTCTAAAACTTTACGTCGTGAGGGTCGGTAAGGGTTAGGGTTAGTGTCGTCTTTAGAAGACAGATAAAAAAAACAAGGTCGTGCACGGTACTGGTACTAAATTTTTCGGGTGCATGAACAGGCAAGGTAGACGCAAGAATTAAATGAGGCGAAATAACCGACAAGGTAGACGAGAAAATTAAATGGGGTGAATTAACCGACAAGTACCACAAGCTGCACCGAATAACCTTTAGCCAAATTTTACAAGCGTAGTGCATCTGCGGTGGAAGATTTCGCCACGGAATGCATGAAGAAATTACTTCTGCGACGTAAAGGTTTTCACTTTTTATGTAGGCCTAATAACGACTCTAACCATAACCCTGACCCTAACCTACTGTACAGTCACAGCGCCTAACCTGATCTTAACCGACCATCACGAGGCCTAACCTGACCACTACCCGATCTCACGACGCCAATATTTATAGAAAGAAACGCATTTTGAAGAATGCGCATGCGCCGAAGTTTGCGCATGCGCAGAGCTCTTCGCATTCGAAAATAGTAATTCAGCGGCGGGAAATTCCGCCGCAGCAGATTTATTCAGTTTAGAAAGGGAAAATCTTAATTAGAATTTTGCCACAATAGATATCAGTTTTCTCAGCAGTTAGCAAAATGAATCAGATTTCGTATAGGCCTACAGCGAGGGGCTGAAATTCAAATGAACCCAGAAGCCAAACAAGAGCTCAAGTTCGAGGTCCGGCTTGTGGGCCGGATAAAGAAATTAAGAAACATGTATATTAAACAGAAATTACTAATCTGACAGCGTTTTACCACGAGCAAGGTTTCATATCATCTAAACTGTGCCTGATGTCAGTGATGTGATATGAAGTTGAGTCTAGAGTCTTGAGGACTATGAGTTCAAGGTATTCTTAACTGATTATTATGCGGGTGAATTTAGACCGGGACAGTACGGAGGCACGTGTGAGAGGGAAGTGGACAATGCACGTGGAACTGCGGATTGAATGCTGGACCTTGATTTGACGGACAGACGGAATTGGAGCCATGTCCGGACTAATCTTCATCCAGAGTTGTTAGAGTCAAATTATTTGCAGTTTTAACAATCCATTTGCAGAGAAGACAAACGGAGCAGAGTTCTCTGCAGTAGGCCTAACAGTCTGTTACTTTTTCGAGAAATTTGCATGTTCTTCCTTTTCGTGGGTCTATGTTGAAGTTTCTAAAAGCTACGATTAAGGAAGAACCTATGTTAATAAATTTCAAATCTTATGCAAACATAACCATTAAAATTAGAAACCGGCTTTTATTTTGCATTGTTTCTACGTGAACTAGAGACACCTCTATTAATCATAAGCCTATAGTGCAAATGTCTTCTAGAGACATGTTTAACCTTACCATTTGCGGGTTTCCATAAATTCTGCGTTCGGACCTTGATGATCATGTCGTGCTTTTGGCAACGTCGATCAACCGCTTGAAGACTTGAAATAACGGTGTCATACTGATTTTTCATTTCTTGAAATGAATCATTAAGAAGCTCATACATACATTGACCTTGCTTGATGTCGATTGCACGCTCCATGAGACGTCGTCCGCTAATCGCTTGAAAGCTTGTCATAACGGTACCATGCTGACTTTTCATTTCTTGAAATGTTTCATTGAGAACCTCATGAATACTTAGACCTTGCTTTATGCAAATATCATGCTCCTCGGGACGTCGGTCAACTGCCTGAAGACTTTTCATTTCTTGAAATGATTCATTAAAAAGCTCATGAATGCTTTGAACTTGCCTAATGTAGATATCTTGCTCCTGGAAACGGCGGTCAACCGCCTGTAGACTTTCCTCAACGGTGTCATGCTGACTTTTAATTTCTTGGAATGATTGATTAAGAATGTCGTGAATACTTTGAAATTGCTTGCCGTATACATCATGCTCCTGGGGACATCTGCCAATGTCATGTTGAATTTTCATTTCTTGAAACGATGCATTAAGAAGCTCATGAATACTCTGACCTTGTTTGATGTAGATATCATGCTCCTGGGAACGTCGTCGGTCAACCGCTTCTAGATTTCTCATGACGGTGTCTTGAAGCGATGCATTAAGAAGCTCGTGAATACTTTGAACTTGTTTGTTTAGCTGATCAAATAGGTCAACCCTCAGCTGTTGTATCTCAGCAACTATGCTGCTAAATGGGTCTCCATTGTCGCAGCCCTGTACAGTGCACTGTCCTGTCACTGGAAAGATAGTTTCATGCGTTATCAATATTATTACAAATGTTGCAAAATAATATGCCATAGCAAAGCCCATGACTATTCTATGCAGGATATACTCTGAAGACTCGACTAACAAAGAAACCTGCACGGCAACTGTCTCCTACTCTTTGACACCTTATACATGAAGTTAAACATGCTTATATTGAACTGAACGAGGCCTCCGACACATGATAGACACTGTTCTAGTTTTATCTCCCGCATTTAGATAAAGTTACATACTGGCTGTTCTGCTGGGCCATATAGATGTTGGATAATCATGTGCTGTAGGCTATGTGAGGCTGGTTGTATATGTGGTTGCATGGATGCACGTATGTATATATATATTGAACTGAACGTATGTATGTATGTATGTATGTATGTATGATTGTATGTATGTACGTGTGAATGCATGTATGTATATATGTATGTATGTATACATGTATGTGTATGCAGGACAAAATTTCAAATGCTATAGAAAATAACGAATACTCAATAGGAATCTTTTTCGATTTAGCTAAAGTCTTCGATACCGTAAATCATAAAATTCTCCTTAAAAACTAGAAAATTATGGAATACGAGGCGAGCAACTTAAATGGTTTACTAGTTATTTTGAAAATCGTCAACAGTGCGTCTGTTGCAATGGTGCATTTTCAGACTTAAGAGCAATTGACTATGGAGTGCCACAGGGATCTAACCTCGACCCTTTACTCTTCGTCTCCGGCCCATGGTCCCTGGCCCCTCCCCAAGACCGATTTTGAGTTTGCTTCAGGCTTCCAGAGCCCCATCTCAATGGAGGCTGCACCATTTTCAAGTAGGCCTGAGCAGAGCGCACCCTCACTTTGAACCCTCACTTTGAACAGGGGCCCATGGTCCCCGGCCACCTGAAATTCACGCACCCCTATAATATGTTACCACCACTCTAAATTTTAACATGCATATGCCTATGAAATAATTATTGAATTAAACAAATGTATACTTAAACATATACAAAGTTTACAATGTATGGACAAAACGAATGTAAGTGGCTAGTACTCGGTAAAACAACTCTCTGTTGTCGTAGATGTATTGGAAAGTATTGTTTTGCTCATTTAGCAAAACTTCGCAATGGTGGTGGAACGAGACCATGTTCTGAGTGTGGGAAGGGTGTTAAGACATTAATATCGCTTTGTGAGCGGTGTGGTTATTATAATACCAAGTTAAGACAGCGCCGCGGTGGGCTACATCGTGACTTTAGACAAGAGTGGGAACGACTGTCATCGATTTCCATTGAATAATCGGGTTAAATAAAAATAAAAATAAAATAAAATAAAAATGAAAAACCAATTGAACAGAGGACTAGGTTAAGTTATTATTACAAATAAACTTATAAAATAAAAATGAAAAACCAATTGAACAGAGGACTAGGTTAAGTTATTATTACAAATAAATTTCTATCTATGGCATCATCGAGTATGGATGAGTACATTGACCAGCTGCTAGCTGAGTTTAATGGGCAGAGTACCAACAATCTTCAAAGTCGCGGCTCCACTACCACCTATTCTACTACAGAAAGAGTTCGCCAACAAGTTTTTGAGAGATTACCGCACAGTGGTACCTCTTGATCATGGATTAGAGAGCGATCCACTTTCGTACTTGAGTGCAATGGAATCTAGCATTGAGACCCTTATAAATAAAGACCTGACTAGACATGATGGTATAAAATACTCAGCAATGTTAACAGTTGAATTTGAAAAATTAGGACTCACAACAGACAACACAATTAAAACGACCGCCTATTTCAGGACAAAGGCATATGAAGTTCTCAATGCAGGTGCAACTTGTAAGTCCGTGCAGGAGACAAAGGCTAAAATTTTAAAACATCTAGAGGGGTTTACCAGAGAGGGATCTGGTTGGAGGGTGAAGCGAGTTGTGGCACTGGACATTGGTACTGCAAGATATCAACCAATTCGAGGTAAGAGTTACTTTCCAACACCTAAATACATACCTCCTCGCACGGTCATAAATGTGAAAAATGAGGACAATCGCTGCTTTGAGTGGGCGATCCTTAGCGCCTTATATCCAGTTCAGCATGGGAAACATCCAGACCGGACGGCCTCTTATCGTGCCCACCTCAAAAAGCTGGATTTCACTGGAATCAAATTTCCAGTAGAGGTAACCAGCATCGATAAATTTGAACGACAGAATCTAGCCGTATCGGTAAGCGTGTTCGGGTGGAACAAGGGGTTGTATCCGATCCGTGTATCAAACCACCTATCACTTACTAAACATGATGTTGACCTTCTACTACTATCCGACGGTGAGAATCAGCATTATGTCTGGATTAAAGACCTAGGCCGAATTATGTATAAACATAATAAACATGAACACAAATTACCCATGTCGCCGCTGTATACATCCATTCTCTAGGCAAGACTTGCTAGATGCTCATATCAAAGATTGCCGCGGTATTAGCAAGAAACCACAGCGGATTGTGATGCCTGAAGAAGGTAAAAATATACTCAAATTTCAGAATCACCACAAACAGATGCGAGTTCCATACATTATTTATGCTGATTTTGAAGCACTAAATATCCCAGTCAAAAATGAAGACCTCGAAGAAACTAATACCAGACTCATTGCCGAGCAGAAACCATGCAGCTTCTGTTACATAGTGGTTCGTAGTGATGGTCTCTCGTACAAACCCGTACTTTATCGCGGAGAGAATGCTGTAGAGGAATTCCTTCATCGCCTACAAGGTGAGTTAGCTAATATACAACAAAAATCTGGCTAATGCAGCGAAGATGGTCATGACAGAGACTGATCACCAATCATTTCGTGAGGCTACTAATTGTCACATCTGCGGAGATGTATTAGAAAACAAAGAAACTTTGGTTTTGGACAAAGTCCGCGATCATTGTCATATAACTGGTAACTTTCGTGGAGCAGCTCATAATGCATGCAATCTCAAACTTCGCATATATCCAGACAAATGTAAAGTGCCAGTGGTCTTTCACAATCTTCGTGGCTATGACAGCCATTTGATTATGCAAGCAATGACTGGCTACGAGGCTGAGAAAATCACCTGTATCCCAAATAATATGGAGAAGTATATGACATTCAGCTTAGGTCAGCTCCAGTTCATCGACAGTCTCCAGTTCTTAAATAGTTCGTTGGACAAGTTGTCAAGCAATCTATCACTGGATGATCTAAAAATCACAGCGACACATAGTTTAAAACTAGATTTATTGCGGCGAAAAGGCGTTTATCCCTACGAGTATATAGATAGCTACAATCGTTTCGAAGAAGACCAGCTCCCACCAAAGGAGGCATTCTACAGTAAGTTAACCAGAGAAGACATTTCAGACACTGATTACCAACACGCCCAACAAGTTTGGAAGGAGTTTGACTGTAAAACCATGGGTGACTACCACGACCTGTATCTCCGAACTGATGTGCTTCTACTAGCTGATGTTTTCGAAACTTTCAGAGCCACATCGATGAAGCATTATCAGCTAGACCCAGCATACTATTTCAGTCTACCTGGAATGGCATGGGATGCATTGTTGAAAAAGACAAAAGTCGAACTCGAACTGTTGACCGACATCGACATGCATTTATTCTTTGAAAGAGGTCTTCGAGGTGGAGTATCGATGGTATCCCAGAGATTCGCAAAAGCCAACAATCCACAATGCCCTGACCACGATACCACGAAGCCAAACAACTGGATTATGTATCTGGATGCAAATAACCTGTACGGATGGGCTATGCAACAAATGCTACCAGTCGGCGGATTTAGTTGGTGTGAAGATTCGCCAGATTTTCTAAACGAAATACTGGCAACACCGGATGATGCCCCCGAAGGATTCTTACTCGAAGTGGACCTTGAATACCCGGAACATCTCCATGACGCCCACAACGACTATCCATTAGCCCCAGAAACCCTATCTGTCCGAGAAGATTGGTTGAGCGACTATCAGAGCTTGCTCGTGAAACAGTTGGGATGCAAGTTCACAGATTGTGTAAAGTTGGTTCCCAGCCTACGAAAGAAGGAACGATATGTGGTTCATTACAGAAATCTCAAACTATATCATTCGTTGGGCATGCGAGTCAGTAAAATTCATCGTGCCGTTAAATTTCGACAGGAAGCCTGGATGAAGCCGTACATCGAGATGAATACAGAGTTAAGAGCCAAATCAACTTCTGACTTTGAGAAGGACTTCTTCAAACTGGCTAACAATGCAGTCTTTGGGAAAACGATGGAGAACCTTCGCAAGCGTATTAGAGTCAACTTAGTGGCTGGAACACAAGAGGACAAACTTCGTAAATTGATCGCCGACCCAGCCTATCAATCGCATCGCATCTTCAATGGCGGACTTGCTGCAATTCATAGTACAAAAAGCAAACTGAAGTTGAACAGGCCGGTCTATGTCGGCCAGGCAGTTCTAGATCTATCCAAACATCTGATGTACGACTTCTGGTACAACGATGTCAAAGCGCAGTACGGCGAAAAAGCCCAACTTCTGTATACAGATACCGATAGTTTACTATTTCAAGTAGAAACTCCGAATCCATACGACGATATGTTGGTCAATAAAACTTCGTACGATCTCAGCGAATATCCGCGAGATAGCCCATACCACAATGTAGAAAATAAGAAAGTGGTTGGAAAATTCAAAGACGAATGCAATGGAATTCCAATTGCCGAATTCGTGGGACTTCGCCCAAAGATGTATTCGATTCTACAGTCTACTGGATCTGAAATTCGAAAGGCAAAAGGTGTTCAGAGAGCAGTTGTTAAGAAAGATCTACATCACGAGATGTATAAAGAATGCTTGTTTGAGCAAAAACAGATGCGGCACACACAGGTTGCAATTCGAAGTCGCGGACACGAGATTGGTGTGTACGAGCAAAACAAGATATCCCTTTCCCCACTGGACACAAAAAAGTGGATAGCCGATGATGGGATTACAACAAGGGCATACGGGCATTATAGAATTTAAAATTGATCGAGATCAATTTTATATTTATCAAAAGATAAAGAAAATATATCAGCAGAAGTCAGAGGAATATCTCAACGAACTTTTAGCTTGAGAATTCTATCAGGTGGCAACTCAGTGTCTATAGGTACCACGATCAATTCCTCGCGAACAAATCCGCGGCCTGGTCCATCTACTAGATGATACAATGCCGGCTGGTCAGCTTGTTGGACAACATTTGAAATAACATGTATGGTCAACGACCAGTTAGGATCTGTGGCTCGTCTGTTACCACCTTCCAGTTCGCCGGGTGCATACAAGTAACGGACCAGAACATCGTGTCCAAGAATCGGTTCTTTCAGGCCAACAGCACGACGAGCGGGAAGAGAGGGTTTCTGTACTACTCTATCAGCCTTAATGGCTTTAGCCGGAACCATACCATGTTTTCCGAGTAAACGCGTTGGTTCGTTGTTTAGTGCAGCCACAACCTCAGGCAGACGGCGTACCCATTCAGCCGATCTTTCCGAGGAACCCCGTGCAGCAAGGAGTAATTCTTGTGCGTATTGGGCGCCAAATAATCGCTCTGCCAAAGTCCGATTGAATCTTTCAACTATTCCCTGCTGTCGATGATTTCCAACTTCTCCACGCCTCACTTGCACATCGTGCTTCGTCAGCAATGGTTTAAAGGCGCCCATAAACTCGCGGCCAGGGTCGACCTGTAGGAGTCTAGGCCAAGTCAATGGACCCCGTTTATAAATTCGGCTTAAAGCGGCTGCAACTTCAGAAGCACTTTTATCGACCAAAGGCTCAGCCTCTTTGTATCGTGAGGCTACATCAACCAGAGTCAGAGCATATTTGTACTTTTTACGACCAACTTTGTCATGAGGAAGATACAACAGATCGGCTTGATGAACGGTGTTAGGCCTATCTTCATCCAACATTGGACGAGGAATTCGTCGTGGTACAGGCTGATAAATTTGCCAAACGGCTTGTTTCTTCAACCATTCGCGAGCTACAGCCGGGGAAACCTTGGCGGCTGAGGCTAATTTTGTTACCGCGGCTTTGCCTCGCCAATACCCTTTTGGGCTGTAATATATTGAGGAAAGGTGTTTAGCCATAGTGTTATAAAAGTTATATATTCTTGTAAAGTTATATATTTCCAACAGAGAAGAAAAATTTCATTTACGCAACTTCCATTTCATTTACGCAACAAACCGTTCATCGTTTTGCTCTGGCTCCAACACCCATCCCCATCTTCGACTTCGATGACATAATAGCCGATACGAGCCGGGCATCTTTCTTCTCATACTCTGGGATTTCATCATTTAGAGCAATCCTAGATGCAGCTGCAGCCAGGATGTCGTCTGCATGATTTCGCCCAGTTGTATCTTTATGGATAGCATAGGCCACATCGTGATCGAGGCATGCTCGGTCGAGCTTGTTAACACCGCGATAGCGTTGCGTCAACCGTTTGTCGAGCTTGGTGAATGGTCCACAGTAGGAATATTTGCCAGTGTTCTGAAACGAACCTCCTGGAATATCTTCCGAAGCTGCACCGGGTGGAAGGCTCATATGCATTTCAGGCAGTGGTAGAGCGTTTAGAGCGCTATTTAACAGCGAACCGCCACGAACTCGCTTAGCTCGCTTACTTCGCGAGCCTTGCGATCTTAAAAATTGAAACTTCTGAATACCACATACAGCACAGGTTCCCCTTTTGGCTGGACGCCCGTTCTTTAAAACGGTGGTCGTCTCATTTAAAGTCTCAGTGTGTCTTTTACATCGGAGGCAATACATTGTAATTACTCTTTGATATTTGTTTAATAACTCAAAGCATTTGTTTAAAAACAAAGCTTTGTTTATAAAAACAAACAAACTTTGTTTATAAAAACAAAATTTCTTTTGTTTTTGATATGGAGATAATAAACTTTGATATAGAACAGGACGATGGAACGAGGCATCATCATTGGTTGCTTCCATCCAGTATAAGATGCATCATCTGCGGTCCGAGTGGTTGTGGAAAAACGAATCTGTTGCTGAACTTCCTTCTCAACAAGGGATTCCTACGCTTTGACCGGCTCCACCTCTACTCAAAGTCTCTAGGACAGGATAAATATCAATTCCTTCGTGACTGGGCCACAGAGTTGGAAAAAGTTGCTGGAAAGGAAGTGGCCTCGTTTCACTCATCGTCTGAAGATATCATTCCAGTCGAATCGCTTTGTAAGAATGTTCGAAGTATCATGATCTTTGATGACGTAATGCTACAAAAGCAGGAGCCAATCGAGAAATATTTCACTATGGGAAGACACGGTGGAGCGGACTGTTTCTACCTAACTCAGAATTACTTTCGGATTCCCAAGCAAGCGATTCGTGATAATGCAAATTTAATTATACTCTTCAACCAAGACGGTAAAAATCTGACAGCTATTCACAACACATTTGTTGGTGGTGACATGTCGTTAGACGAATTCAGAAAATTCTTCAGCGAGTGTGCGGCCCAACCATATGGGTTCGCGGTGATCGATCTAACTTCAAAAGTTTACGATGGTAAATATCGCTGCGGGTTCGATCGTTTCTATAAACCCATGGCAAGTATTTAAAGAAGTGACATATAGTAAACATAAAGTAAAAATATATATTTAACATAAAGTAAACATATTTTATTATTATTATTTTTGATGTGGACAAAAATTTCAACAAAACAAGAGCGTGACGCGTTTACACAAGACTATTTAGCTCGTAGGAACCGATTGAGACAGCGATTCGTGGATGAAAAACTGGGAGAGGCTGACTTGCTGTACGATGCGACTAAACTTTTCAAACCAATTGCTACAGCAACAACTGAAGCACAGGCGGCGACATCCAAGGAACTGCAGAAAGTTACTGGAGCTTTGGAGCACTTACCAAGGCAGATCGTAGACGAGGCTAATTATAACCCGATAGCGTCGATATTTGGAGAAGCAACACCGGCGCTCCCAGCACCTGAAAATCCGCAAACATTACTCTTTAATCCCAACCAAGGTCTGAATATCGTTGTGATTGAGAGATATGGTTTTACACGTCCGAGCGACCTCAACCTGTCTAACGAGCAAGACATAGAAGATATCATAGAACGAATTAGCAAGTATAATAGAAGTGTCCTAGGCGCTGAGAAAAGAAAAGCGAAAAAAGACGGAGATAGAGATCGTTTGACTGAGCTGGATGTTGAAATCAAAGCCCTAGCCGCTTATAGAGAACGACTTCGTTTATTGGCGAAGGGATACAAGCTCACCAAAAGAGGAAAGGGGTTTGTTCCAATCTCACCTCTACAGCTAAAGGGCAACAAATTCGGCGATCTCTTAATCGACCCAGTTGCTCTCTCTGCAGGTTCTCTGAGGGCGTTTAAAGGTGGAAACCTCGTTTACGAAGCACCCGCTGATGAATCGCTGTACAGCCTTTTGACAAAACGTTTCATTAAGACCAAGCAGTACGCCCCTCAGGCAATTGAAACTTTTAAGAAACTCATTCAACTTTCCGGGCTTCCAGTTCACGGCAGAAAAAGCAAAAAGTTCAAGCTGACCCAAGGTTCGGGTGTAGCTGTACAGTATTACAACAACCCAGACGCCCTTGTAGAGAGATTACAGCTCTTGATAGCCTCTAGAACGGCTGGTAACACTGGTGTTGACAACGAGATCTCAGCCATTCTTGACGAACTGCTTCGTTCTGGTTTGATCCACAAAGAGTTAGCACTCCAGTTGAACCGAAGTTTGCTGACGGTATAATAATAATCTGTGATTATTATCTTAATAATGATTATTATTATTATTAAAAATAACAATCTTGGATTATTATTTTGACATGGAACGCCTTGAAGAACTTCTCAAAGAAATCCGAGACCTGACGCTCCCTAAAGAAAACTTTAGCATTATATGGTCCTCAGATCAAACCGACTATACCGAAAACTTCTCACCAATGCTGCACCTAAATCCCAACAAACGCTTTGAACTTGCTCTTGTGAACCTTGAGACTTACAATTCTATTCCGAATGTTGATGAAACCAACAACAAGTTTGTCTACAGCAACAACACTGGTACAACATGGTTTACGATCACGCTTCCTGAAGGGTGTTACGAGATTCCACAGATTAACGCCGCAATTCAAAGACAACTCGAACGGAATGGTCACTGGGACAACACCGTAACTCCGCAATCCCACTATATCACAGTGGGAGCCAACAGCTCAACCCTGCGAGCTTATGTGGATATTACGAATGCTAATTACCGAGTAAACTGACCCAATCCACAATAAGGTCTATGCTAGGCTTTAATCCTAAAACTATACAATCTGGCTATCATGAGGGAGATAACCCAGTTGATATTCTCAAGGTAAACACCATTCTCGTCAACTGTGATATCATTTCTGGGTCATACCGCAAAGGTAGCCAGACGCCAGTAGTCTATAGTTTCTTTCCAGATGTTTCGCCTGGCTATAAGATAGTAGAGTCGCCGAATAACCTGGTATACCTGCCTGTGGTACCAGCTGGTCATGTACAGCGCATGAGAGTGTGGTTGACAGACCAGAACGGTGAACAATTAAACCTCCGTGGTGAAACGATAACTATAAGATTTCATATACGAGGCGTTTAACTATAAGATTAAGGCATGTTTGTCATTGGAGTTAGATCGAAACGGCGTCGGGTTATGGGTGGTGGGCTTTTCGACTGGATACCCAAAATTGCCAGCGCTTTTGGTCGGGTTGGTAATTTTATCTCGAGAAATAAGGACACAATCACAAATGTTGCAAATGTGGCTGGTAGTGTGGCTAAGGCTGGTGCGACAACCGCATCTGCAGTCAGGAATATTGTTGATGCAGTAAAGGCAAGACGCGCTGCCGCTGCCGCCGCTGCACAACCCGCTGCACAATCCGCTTACAACCCGCTGCTGCACTTCCAATACCTCTTGAAAAGGCACTCAGTGAAAAGAGCATTGAATTTTTAAAGCAACTGGCAGCCAATCAACCAGCCAGCAACTGGGTCTGGCTTCAAAACTCTACAAGTAGTAAATCGCCGTGGAAAGGGCCTGTTTTTGGGTGTTTCTGGGTAGAAATTAATTTGCTTTGTAGAAATTAATTTGCTTGTGAAATTAAGAATTTGCTTGTCTCAACAATTAAAGTCTAAAAATTACCAATAGTTAATAGTATTATAATGGCAACAGTTGATATAGGTAGCGAAATGTTGGACATCGGTGCGGCGATGTCTGACGACAATAGCATCGAATCTTACGAATTCCGCGAGTACGAATCACAAAATCCCGCCGCCATTAATAACGGTCAGGCCATACAGATAGACATCCAAAACCAAGACATTTTCACTCAACCTTCCAAAAGCTACCTTCTTGTCGAGGGCAGGCTTGCATCAACTACTAATGTGGCCTATGCTGCAGACACAATGGTGTCACTAATCAATAATGCCATCCCTTACATGTTCTCTCAGATCCGATACATGGTTAACAATACCGAGATCGAGAACATAGCATCTCCAGGACAGGCAACAACGATGAAGGGCATGTTGGTCTATGGAGACGACTTCGCCAGGGGTGAAGGTCTGAACATTTGTTGGCAGAAGGACACCACTGCAGCCGCAGCGGTCGCAAATGATGGCTTTGCGGCTCGGCGAAGGATGATCATCGCTAGGCCTGACCCTATTGGCACTTTTTCATTCGTCATCCCCCTAAGACATTTATTCGGGTTTTGTGACGATTACCACAGGGTCGTATACGGAATTAAACATTCCTTGTTGCTGAGCCGTCAGGCTGATGCAGACGCAATCTTCAAGGCCGATGCAATAATCGATGGTCGGATTACACTGTCTAAGCTATCCTGGTTTATGCCGCATGTTATACCCGCTTTGGAGTATAAGAGCATGCTCATGAAGCAGATCGAGGCCAAGGTTAAAATTCCTGTAGCATTTCGAGCCATGCAATGCGATAATATTTCGGTACCGCAAGCAACGACTTTTTCGTGGCGATTGAGTGTTAAATCAGGAACGGAAAAGCCCCGATGGATTCTGGTTGCTTTTCAGACCGGAAAAACGGCAAACCAGCGTCAGAACCCGGCACTTTTCGATCATGTACAAGTTCGCAATATCTATGCTATGCTCAACAGCGATCGCTATCCAGTCGTTGACATGAATCTCGACTTTACCGCGATGAAAATCTCTCGTGCTTACAAAGCTTTGCGAGACTTCAAGGAGGAGTTCTGTGGAATCGATGGGCGTGAATCATCTTGTCAAGTAACACCGGTCGACTTTGTAGATTTCTTCCCGATCTTCGTACTAGATGTTCGCAGACAATCGGAACGCCTGAAAACCACGACCCAGGACATTCAGATTAAGGTGAACTTTGACGCCGCAGTTCCAGCCAATACGATAGCATATGCCGTGTTGATAAGCGATCGACTCATGAAACTTGAATCGGATGGTAGCAAATTCAATCTCGTTTACTAATTAGAAAAATGGCGTCCCTTTAGATATATTTCAGAAAAAGTTTTAGGTATTTATATTTAAGATATTTAAGAACAAAACTATATTTAAGAAAAATATTTATCATGAAAACCAAGTACATCTCACACGGTCTTTCGCTGACTGAAGGTCTTTTCCTCTATTTCTACGCTCTCTCCTCCTTCCTACCCTCTATTTCTGCTCTCGTCCTCCTTTCCTCCATTTCGCTCTCTTCCTTTCTTTCCTATATTTCGCTCTCTTCCACCCTACCTCCATTTCGCTCTGTTCTTCCCTTTCCTCTATTTCGCTCTCGTCCCCTTTCCTCCATTTCTGCTCTCTTCCTCCCTTTCCTCCCATTTCGCTCTCTTCCACCCTACCCTCCATTTCGCTCTGTTCTTCCCTACCTTCCATTTTGCTCTCTTCCTCCCTTCTCCTCTATTTCGCTTTTCCTCTTCCTCCCTACCCTCTATTTCGCTCTCGTCCTCCCTTTCCTCCATTTCACTCTCCTCCTCCTTTTTTATATTTCGCTCTCTTCCACCTACCCTCCATTTCGCTCTGTTCTTCCTTGTTTACCCTCCATTTCTGTTTCTCTTTCCTCCCTTTCCTCCATTTCGCTCTCTTTCTCCCTTTCTCCTCCATTCGCTCTCTTCGAATCCGACCTCAGATAGCTGCTGCTCGACGATTGTCGCGATAGTTTCGCCAGACTGAGTGGCGTCACGAGTTGGGAAAGCTGTAAATTGTTCTTTTACCACATTCTCAGAACCGGGGTTGTTATCGCCATCAACTATGATAAAGCAGACCGATATCTGTTCTATGGTACTGAGCATGTCTGTGCTCATGTCAAGCAATATAGTGTAGAACTTGCCCACACGACATTCTGCGACAATACTGTCTCGAATTTACTGACCACACATTCTGAATCAACGAACTTATGTACTGGGCATTGCGTGAAACATATGAAATTAGCCTACGATGATTGAAACTACTGTGGGTCTGTGATCGAAATTGCAGAAGTGCCACGAAATTTCCAGAGTCCGCGAAGGAAAATGTTTGCGGACCTCACAATAACAAAGTCTGCACAATAGAAATTCAACGAATAATAGTAATCTAGGATGTCAATAAGTAATCTAAACGGTTTGTAGTTTTTGAGAGCTGTTAAAATCTATATACGCAGTCAGGGGCGCAACTAGGGGGGTGCTGGGGGGTGTTTGAGCACCCCCAGGGTTAAAAAGGTGACCCACACAATTTCTCCAAATCCGATGATTATTTTCTTTTATGGGGGGGGGGGTAGGGGGTGCGGATGCCAGAATTACTATAATGTATTAATTAGAAAACCAATTGATGAGCAAACTTCAAAAATAAAACCGAGGGTTCTCGGACACATAGAAGCTGACGGAAAGTTTCAAATTTCTCAGCTCACTCTTAGAGAGTTTATGCCAAATTTTGACAAATTAATGTTGGCTTGTCCAAAAAATGCAACATATATGGCGTGGAAAATAAAAAATTATTACAAATGACTGAACAACTAGTCATTGACGAAATACTCCAGCCTTTAATCCGGAAAAATAAACCTTTTAGTGTAATAGGCCTAATGGACGAAACGACAGATTTAAGTACACAATGCAGGTTGCAGTCAGTATTAGATACGCAAATAACGAGAATGGAATTCCGGAAGAGAATCTAATTGCCATGATAGAAGCACAGTCATTAACTGGAGAAGCACTCTGATATAATTCTGGATCTAGTACAGCAATTGGGTTTGGATCTGAAACAATCTGACCTGTCAAGGATATGATGGTGGTTCAAACATTTCAAGGTGTGCAAGGTCGAATCGGAGCAACAAGCCCAAAAGCATTTATATACCTGGTGTTGGTCGCACAATCTACAGCTTGTGATGAATCATGCAGCTGTTACAGTGGCGTAAATCATGGGGGGGACAGAGGGGGACTGTCCCCCAAAGTTTTGACTTAAGCCAGTCGGTCCCCCCAAAAAAAGCCGGCCCGCATATGATCTTTCCCCCCAAAGTTATGTATAGATTTTCGCCTCTGAGCTGATGGCAGTTCTGCTCTAGTTGATTGTTCAAACAATATTAAAGAATCTTAAGTGTATTTCATCTTCGTCTCAACAAAATGGAGTAATGGAACCCTATTTACTAAAACAAGAGCTTCCTGAAGATGAAAGTCAAGTCGAGGAACGTGGACAAAGAAGCAGCGACCTTTGCTTCTCAATCAGAATTCTTTACAGGCCTAACTGAAACTGAGTCAAATACAATTAGGCCTATAACTGAGAAAGCTCTATATATCTGGTTGAAAAGGAACCTCGTTACGACGTTACCGACGTCTACTGTCGATAGGCCTTAGTGGCACTTGTTTCATAGCCAGACCAAGAAACTTGTGTATTTTTCATAGAAAATTCCAGAAATCCGATCAGCACTTACACAAATGAACTTAGATTCTGTTGCTACAAAGCTTAGATGATAAGTTTCAATCAACAGTTTCAGTTTTCCATGCCATTCTCTGCACAATTTCAAAACTAAGTCAGGCACTTAAGAGTCCAGATCTCAGTTCAGTGGATGCAAATATACAACTGAATCTGCTCAGAGACGAATACAAGAAATTGGCCAACAGCTGGCCAACACAATACTCTATCTTCATTTCCTGCAGTTCCGGGCGTTGAGAGCACTGGTGATACTGAAAGTTCATCATGAGCAACACGCAAACGCTGTCTGCCAAATGATTTTAATAAGTCGGTAACAACGCATGTTATTCCCATTAAATGTTGGTCTACTAGGGAACACAATAATTCAAATCTTCAACTTCGCGAGTAGGCTACTTTGAAATTCTTGACTTGGTCAAAGAACAACTGGTAAGTCGCTTCAACAACCCAGCTTGCCCTGGTGTAGTGCCGCCACTGTGCATTTGGTGTCGGAATGTGGACCTAAGAAATTCAAAGGGCTCATTTCCACAAGTAATTTAGCAGATGGTGACTCACTATAAATGTGCGGATTATTTTTTAACAGGCTAAGGTACAAATGATAGTTCAAAAATAGTCGCCACTCACAACCCAGGGCTTGCATATAATTTAAGCTTACATAATGAAAAGCGGCACTGGAGAGCCATGACAGCCCTGAATAACTGAAACTTTTAGCTTTGTGTAGTCTACATAAAATATTCACCCAGTTGACTTGGTCAATGAAGCTTATTACGTCTTCGCATTGTTTAATGGGGCCAAATTTATTCATTCAAATATGTGGCCTGCAGAAACTTTTCATTTTGACTAAACAAAGGGTTTCAAATGAGCTGTTTACACGAATTTGTGCACCACTTTACACTAGTGTACAAATGCTACTTTTGTAGTACATCCAGCATCCATTCTTACAACACGAGAGGTTCGAATTCCTAGCATCGTGGCTACAACATATACTCGATTATTCTCTATTGAATCTATTGGTACCTTGGTGTGGAATAATATCCCTCTAGCTATTCACATAATCTTTTGATTTTCAGATAAAGATATGCCGTCCTTTTAAGTTAATGAATTAATTGACTTAAATTAGATGATTTTGTCTGTATTGCTAACATAGTTAAGATTGTGTATTATTTTGTTAATGTGGCTTTATCTTATGTTTCTATTTAGTTTTTTGATTTTGTGCCCACGACTTATTTCAAGTCTAAGAAGTGTCGATTGGCTGTCTTTCTTTTCCTATCTGTATTTTTACAGGACTGGTATAGGTGTCCCTATTTAGCGGGATCTATGATTCCTTTTGGGCTCCCGTGTAGCAGAACATGTCAAACCATTGCCTTATTGTTTCATTTGCTTCTTTCTCTCCTGATGGTTACAGAAATAAATTATTTTATTTTATTCTGGTTAATATTTTGAGTTTGAAAGCAGAGCCTCTCATTTTAGGCGATCCATCGATCTCCTTGGTCGATCGCCTAGCAAAGGTCTGGTTGATCCGTAAATCGATCGCGCTTGATAAGTTAGACTCCACGAGGAACCTGGAGCCAAACCATTATATTATTTATCTAATTTACATTATAGTCAAGGAGCACTATGTAGGAAAAACATATCCCGTGGGCTCTTTAATGAAAGAAACATGTGTGATACGTCGTTTGAAAGGTATTTTAACATAGAATAAGAAAAGTCATGGTGCCAAGCCAGAATATGCTGCAGGCAGGCACAATTCAAGATGGCGTCCAACATGGCGGAACATTATCGTAGTTAGTCGGATAGATATGCCACATGACCCCAAAAAATTGCAAGAAAACGTTTTATGTTGGTTTTCTGGTGTATTAGGTCTGGAGAATAACATACTAAAAGTTTCTCGAAATCGGACCACGGGATCACCCCCAAAAATGCATTTTAAACAAAGATGGCGGCCAATATGGCGCCAATACAGAAAACCGTATATATCAGGTCATAGGTAAGCTAAATAACAAAATTAAGTGTCAAATTTAACATTATCAAGGTCGAGGAATCGATCTATCATAGTGGCAATAGTGTCGGAATCTTACTATCCAAGATGGCGGCCAATATGGCCACCAAAACACAAAAATATGTATATATCAGGTCATAGGTAAGCTAAATAACAAAATGAAGTGTCAAATTTAACATTATCAAGGTCGAGGAATCGATCTATCATAGTGGCAATAGTGTCGGAATCTTACTATCCAAGATGGCGGCCAATATGGCCGCCAAAACACAAAAATATGTATATATCAGGTCATAGGTAAGCTAAATAACAAAATGAAGTGTCAAATTTAACATTATCAAGGTCGAGGAATCGATCTATCATAGTGGCAATAGTGTCGGAATCTTACTATCCAAGATGGCGGCCAATATGGCCGCCAAAACACAAAAATATGTATATATCAGGTCATAGGTAAGCTAAATAACAAAATGAAGTGTCAAATTTAACATTATCAAGGTCGAGGAATCGATCTATCATAGTGGCAATAGTGTCGGAATTTTACTATCCAAGATGGCGGCCAATATGGCCGCCAAAACACAAAAATATGTATATATCAGGTCATAGGTAAGCAGGCAGGCACAATTCAAGATGGCGTCCAACATGGCGGAACATGAGAAAAACAGACCTATTTATCGTAGTGGCAATAGTCTTGGAATGTTACGATACTCATTATTTCTTTTATTTAACGGAAAAAACAATGTGTAAACGTAGCAGCTGAGAAAAAATGAACATTCAAAATGTTATTCGTCATCATCACTATTGTCACTGCTGTCTTCGTGACCGTCATATCGTTCCGCTACATTATCGCAGAGATTCTCGTCGCTGTTACATTCACACATTTCTGTGCATGGCAGGTTGTTAGTTCGGCATTTGCATGGTGCCGCACATCTGTTTTTAAGACAAGCACACTTGACCAATTGCAGCAATGCCTCCGGGGCACATAGCGATTCATTCATAACCGGTGACAACCGTCCATCTTCCAATACCCACCCGTGTTCCGTTGGTGATGGAATCGCCGGCATTGCTTTGTCGTCTTGCGCCCAAACAATTGCCTGAAAATTAGCTCTTTTCACTGCTGGTATGAAAGCACCTGTTGTTGGTGGAAGACTGTCTCCAACAGTCTGTTTTGTTGAGAATAAAGACCATCGCAATGCTGCAAGAGTTTTGATCTGTGATTTCGATTTCGGCTGATAAACCCGGCAGAGGAATTCCTCCAAATTGTACAGAGTTTCATCAGTAACAAGATCATTTTTACCTAATGATGCAAAAGAAGAAAGTATTTCATCGTTGGAGAGACTGAATGCTTTCCAGTATGACAGTTTTCCTTTGCCTTTTAAACAACCTGTGGTGTCGCATCCGGAAAGTGCGTGAAATCCGGGTAAAGCTGCAGCTTTCAGTTGCCCAAGTGATGCATATATTTGGCCGATGGATATGTATTCTCCCGGAACAGGAACAAAGAAGGATTCTTTTGGAAGCTTTGGATACCGTCTCACCATCAGCACAAGCACATCAGTGTCTTGTGCAAATATAAACAATTTCGTCGCTCCTCTTTCCTTGGCATCCAAGCCATGTAAGATCATCTTGGTGTCAGCTTCCTCCTGCGTACTTCGTAGGTACTCGACAGTACCACTTGTTGAAGCTGCTTCATTGCGCCAAGCAACGATACATCTGCACGGCCAGCTTCTTGCTCGGTCGAGTATTTTTTTGGACAAGTAGTGTGTTAGCTCGTCTTTAGTATTACTGTGTGACAATAGCTTTTTCATCGTAACTGAAGATATATCCGTTGAGTCGCAGATAGAGGAGCGACGAAATTGTTTATATTTGCACAAGACACTGATGTGCTTGTGCTGATGGTGAGACGGTATCCAAAGCTTCCAAAAGAATCCTTCTTTGTTCCTGTTCCGGGAGAATACATATCCATCGGCCAAATATATGCATCACTTGGGCAACTGAAAGCTGCAGCTTTACCCGGATTTCACGCACTTTCCGGATGCGACACCACAGGTTGTTTAAAAGGCAAAGGAAAACTGTCATACTGGAAAGCATTCAGTCTCTCCAACGATGAAATACTTTCTTCTTTTGCATCATTAGGTAAAAATGATCTTGTTACTGATGAAACTCTGTACAATTTGGAGGAATTCCTCTGCCGGGTTTATCAGCCGAAATCGAAATCACAGATCAAAACTCTTGCAGCATTGCGATGGTCTTTATTCTCAACAAAACAGACTGTTGGAGACAGTCTTCCACCAACAACAGGTGCTTTCATACCAGCAGTGAAAAGAGCTAATTTTCAGGCAATTGTTTGGGCGCAAGACGACAAAGCAATGCCGGCGATTCCATCACCAACGGAACACGGGTGGGTATTGGAAGATGGACGGTTGTCACCGGTTATGAATGAATCGCTATGTGCCCCGGAGGCATTGCTGCAATTGGTCAAGTGTGCTTGTCTTAAAAACAGATGTGCGGCACCATGCAAATGCCGAACTAACAACCTGCCATGCACAGAAATGTGTGAATGTAACAGCGACGAGAATCTCTGCGATAATGTAGCGGAACGATATGACGGTCACGAAGACAGCAGTGACAATAGTGATGATGACGAATAACATTTTGAATGTTCATTTTTTCTCAGCTGCTACGTTTACACATTGTTTTTTCCGTTAAATAAAAGAAATAATGAGTATCGTAACATTCCAAGACTATTGCCACTACGATAAATAGGTCTGTTTTTCTCATGTTCCGCCATGTTGGACGCCATCTTGAATTGTGCCTGCCTGCTTACCTATGACCTGATATATACATATTTTTGTGTTTTGGCGGCCATATTGGCCGCCATCTTGGATAGTAAGATTCCGACACTATTGCCACTATGATAGATCGATTCCTCGACCTTGATAATGTTAAATTTGACACTTCATTTTGTTATTTAGCTTACCTATGACCTGATATATACATATTTTTGTGTTTTGGCGGCCATATTGGCCGCCATCTTGGATAGTAAGATTCCGACACTATTGCCACTATGATAGATCGATTCCTCGACCTTGATAATGTTAAATTTGACACTTCATTTTGTTATTTAGCTTACCTATGACCTGATATATACATATTTTTGTGTTTTGGCGGCCATATTGGCCGCCATCTTGGATAGTAAGATTCCGACACTATTGCCACTATGATAGATCGATTCCTCGACCTTGATAATGTTAAATTTGACACTTCATTTTGTTATTTAGCTTACCTATGACCTGATATATACGGTTTTCTGTATTGGCGCCATATTGGCCGCCATCTTTGTTTAAAATGCATTTTTGGGGGTGATCCCGTGGTCCGATTTCGAGAAACTTTTAGTATGTTATTCTCCAGACCTAATACACCAGAAAACCAACATAAAACGTTTTCTTGCAATTTTTTGGGGTCATGTGGCATATCTATCCGACTAACTACGATAATGTTCCGCCATGTTGGACGCCATCTTGAATTGTGCCTGCCTGCAGCATATTCTGGCTTGGCACCATGACTTTTCTTATTCTATGTTAAAATACCTTTCCAACGACGTATCACACATGTTTCTTTCATTAAAGCGCCCACGGGATACCATTTGCTCCCTGACTATTACTTGTGAAAGTTCAGGCTAGGATCGATACAACATTGCATCGACAAGCAGAGGAGGCTTATCGACGGTTAATACGTGATGCGTATAGCCTACTCAATCAGTTTATGGACAGCCATATAATATGCAGCTATACGCATACGATACACAAAATACGCTGTACGCAAAAGGTCCCGAGGTCGACCGCGCATCGATCGCCTGCTCAATCCAGCGCGATCGATTTTCAAATCGCCTTCTATTTTCAAATGAGAAGCTCTGTTTGAAAGATTTGTTGAACCTTGGTAATTTCTACTGATTTCATAATCAAACTGTTTGATTGCCTATTAAGATTTGTCACAATTCGATGGAAATTTAAACAATTTAGTGACAAAGTGATTGACAATTTCAGATATCGATTAGGATTCAGAAGCCTGCTATTCTGTTTATATTATATTATAAAAACATTTCTTGTGGAATTTTATCTCTTGTTTTTTGCGTTTGTCCATAGCATCGAGCGTATAATTATAATATGTTGTCATTTTGCGGTATGCATTATTATTTTAATTGTCGACAAATAACATTCTGCATGTTCGGGATTGTCAGGAAATATGGTAAAGTATAATGTTTGTTTTGTTTTCATTCCTTCACTCAATGATTAATCCTTTCGTTTATTAATTTATTTTTTCTGTTTCTCTTCGTTCGTTCATTCATTCCAACAAAATATAACTCCAATTTAAGCGTTAGATAACCTTCACTCAGACACCGTCACTCGCAACACCAAACAGAGGCAACTTTACATTATGTAATAGGCCTATAACTTAGCAAATGTCACAAAGTGTAACACTAACTCAGCCAAAGCCCGTTCTCTCGCTGTACCAGTCCCAAGCCTGGAGGGACAAAGAGGGCGAAGCTAATCATCAGGACACAGCGCCGCTAAAAAGTGAATAGCCAATTGTGTAACTAATTATGCTACGAGGGCAGGTTTTCTTTAGCACGATTCGCAGTAGCATAGTGGAAATAAATTATTATTGACAGTAGTATCGTTATGTGTCAATCCCTTTACTATTAATATTAATAGGCACTCAACAATGCGAATCAGCAATGTCTCTTTGTCACATTCAGGGATTTTAACTGTCTAGATTTAATATTATGTTCATCAGGGTAAAAATTTGGTTCGCGATTTCTGCTCCACCTGCGCCCCATAGCAAAGAGCTATAATGAGTACACTGACCTTGCACTGTCGGTGGGAAGATAAGACGGCGAGGGAGATACAGTGGGGTGAAAATTATTAGAATCAAGCACGAAAATGTGATTATTTTTACTTTTTTTATCTTTTAAGTCAGAAACTGTAAAAGATCAGTCAACATTCAATATTTGGTGGATAACCCCTTAGCCTGGATGAGTTTTGCAATGCGTTTTGGCATTCAATGAGTCTAGGGCACATGTTGCTTATTTCGGGGTCTCGATGCCAAACATCAATTAGCGCCTCGATAAGTTTAGTTTTGGAAGTGGGTTTTGTCGCAGCAATGCGGCGTTTCACAATCATCCACAGATTCTCTATTCATGTCACCATGAAAACCATGAAAACATGAAAACATGAAAAAACATGGAAAACATGGAAAAAACATGAAAAACATGAAAAACCATGAAAACCATAAAAACCATGAAAAAACATGAAAAAGACATGAAAAACATGAAAAACAAGAAAAACATGAAAACCATGAAAACATGAAAACTGACACCATGAAAACCAAAAACGGTGAGCAAGCAGATCAGTTGCTTAAAAAAACATACATTTTCGTGTTTGATTCTAATAATTTTCACACCACTGTAATTATCCTTAATTACATTACCCGTCCTCATATGCCTGGGCTGAGATAATGAAGTCGCCAATACTTCTTCATGCCAATGGCTGACTGTGAGATGATATTCCGACGACAATGGAAAAAGCTGGGCAATGATGCACCCAATCGTACCCCTAGAACTACAAGGCTCTTTTTGCGAAACCGAGAAAAACGATTTTTAAGATTTGCTGACGAAATATTTTTGCTCTGTTTCATTGATGGCAATTAAATTAAACTTTTTGGAAAACAATGTTTTCCCTTAGTATGATTATATGTGTATTTCGATCATAATGTAAACCGTTTATGAGTAATAATTTGGCTATAATTATGGCAGGGGTGACTATTTTTGGACATAGAGCTGTATAATATTATTGATTGCAGACAAAGTGAGTGCTGTAGGTTACAAGTCCAGTCACGTGTTAAGATCTCTCACTGGTATTGGCTATGGATATAACACCGTATAATTCTTTTTTCAAACCTCACTCGATCACGGTTATATCTCCAATTCACGTGATACAAAATTAATGATTCTATTGGATGACTGAACTTATTCCTCTATAGCTTTGAGACACTGTCCAAATCAGGTCAAAATTTGTGGACATAGAGCTTTATAGCACTGAAGATAGAGCTTAAGAAAGCGTCTCCATTTAAGCTAGACTATTCAGGACATAGCCGCTGTCATCCCGGCAACGGATATAGCGTTAGGTTGATTTTTAAGCAAAGTGAACATAGAGCCTTATAATTCTAGGGGTACGCAATGCCATGCCAGGACTTATCAGAGTGGAAAACCTGAAAATATTACTATCAGAACAACTTGACTTCGACTTACATGTTAACAACATTTATCATCAAGGGCAGACAATCAATGTAGGCCTACGCTCTTCGTGTCTTGGTTGCCCGAGGTTTGTTAGGTCCAAAGCTAAAATACGTCGTCAGTGCAACTACAGTTGCACGGTTGTTGTATGCGACTCCTGTCTGGTGGGGGTTCTTTGGACAAGAGGGGCGGGTTCGACTCCAGGTCATAGTAAGACGACTGGTTCCGGTGGGCTTTCTTCCGGATTCCTATAAAAACTTCGAACAGGTATGTCAGTGCGCTGACTCCCGACTCTTCTCGGCCATAATTAACGACCCAGCTCATGTACTATAGTATACATGGACTATTACCCCCGGAGAAACCAGCTATATATTCCATGTGTCTTCGTGCCCATAACAGAGTTGTACCCGCTGCTGACAGTTTGGCCCGTAAACATTTATTATTAGGATGCTTTACTCTTGACCAAAACATTGGTATACACTGCACAGTTTGAAAAACACTATAAATTAAAATGTAACATTTGAGATTATAGGCCATTGTAGAATAAATCATATACTTACTTACTTACTTACTTTGTTACATTTCAAAGCAATCGTACTGTGTAAGCCAGGATGTATAATTATATTTGGTGGCAGCCAGTCTGGATCACATTGGGTGATAGAGGGAGATGCTCTAATTGCTGCATGCAGCTATGTAAAATTATCAAGGCACAGTGATTCATCGCCTGACAAGCATTTTGTATTGGACGTTTCTTAGCTGTTAAATAACTGTTATGTTGGAGTCTCGTCTTCCCTGTCAACCGTCACCAGGATTCGTAGAATGCAATAACATAGCTGTATTTCGTCGATCGCCATACTGGCCTTCCATTCCCACCTTCACTGTATACAGACAAACACGCAAATACATAGGTGTAGAACTGTAGACCCTCTCTCTTATATCTGGCCGGAGGCTTGCCATAAATTTTGAAGGATGGAAGACGTGTTTCTATTTCCTTTGCGCATATGTGAGTATCTACTATCTATAGTATGGAAATTGCCTTATCCAGTGTTAAGTCCTTTACTTTCGTGGCCCAAATCTTCTCTCTAATGATATTTTTCTTCACTCGCAAACATATTTGTCCTCGACCAGACGATAGGCACCTAAATAAGCCGATGACGATGTATCTTTCTGTGACCTTCTACGGAAGACTCACATTCACAACATAATTATTAAGACGACCGCATTACCTTTCCTAGTACGCAAATCCTCCTGTACAGTATTTCGCATTAATCAAGAATTCTGCAGACCAAGAAATCAGTGACCTATTCTGTAGATCTGTTTGTACCGTGGACTACCACCTACACCGACATCCTATTTTTCTTAACGTGATGTTTGGCATGCAAGTATCAGCTGTGTTAACTTCGGATGTTTCGATGTTGTCCTGGCTGCCTGGTCGCCGACAAGCGCGAATCTATTCTTAATTGAACGCGCTGCAATAATGAAAAATCAGGCCTCGTTACGTTCCTAGTTAGCGGGGAGACTATCACGAAAATTTAATACACAAAATTAATGTAGACCTTAAGAAATAAAATGGAGAGAGCTACATTTACGGCAGGCCCAACTCTTAGTCTGTCGATGACACCTTGGTCAAAACGCAGTAGCATAGTGGAAATAAATTATTATTGACAGTAGTATCGTTATGTGTCAATCCCTTTACTATTAATATTAATAGGCACTCAACAATGCGAATCAGCAATGTCTCTTTGTCACATTCAGGGATTTTAACTGTCTAGATTTAATATTATGTTCATCAGGGTAAAAATTTGGTTCGCGATTTCTGCTCCACCTGCGCCCCATAGCAAAGAGCTATAATGAGTACACTGACCTTGCACTGTCGGTGGGAAGATAAGACGGCGAGGGAGATACAGTGGGGTGAAAATTATTAGAATCAAGCACGAAAATGTGATTATTTTTACTTTTTTTATCTTTTAAGTCAGAAACTGTAAAAGATCAGTCAACATTCAATATTTGGTGGATAACCCCTTAGCCTGGATGAGTTTTGCAATGCGTTTTGGCATTCAATGAGTCTAGGGCACATGTTGCTTATTTCGGGGTCTCGATGCCAAACATCAATTAGCGC
Source organism: Aporrectodea caliginosa (assembly GCA_020284085.1). NCBI lineage: Eukaryota > Metazoa > Annelida > Clitellata > Crassiclitellata > Lumbricidae > Aporrectodea > Aporrectodea caliginosa. The sequence continues at coordinate 120,548 of JACEVL010001079.1, forward strand.
CTCGATAAGTTTAGTTTTGGAAGTGGGTATTTGTCGCAGCAATGCGGCGTTTCACAATCATCCACAGATTCTCTATTCATGTCACCATGCAAAAACATGAAAAACATGAAAACATGAAAAAATATGGAAAAACATGGAAGCAACATGAAAAACATGAAAAACCATAAAACCATAAAAACCATGAAAAAACATGAAAAAGACATGAAAAACATGAAAAACAAGAAGTACGTGAAAACCATGAAAACATGAAAACTGGGACATGCCATGAAAACCAAAAACGGTGAGCAAGCAGATTCAGTTGCTTAAAACATGGGCTACTTTTCGTGTTTGATTCTAATAACTTTCACACCATGTAATTCTCCTTAATTACATTATTCGTCCCTCATATGCCTGGGCTGAGATAATGAAGTCGCCAATACTTCTTCATGCCAATGGCTGACTGTGAGATGATATTCCGACGACAATGGAAAAAGCTGGGCAATGATGCACCCAATCGTACCCCTAGAACTACAAGGTCTTTATGAAACCGAGAAAAAGATTTTTGAGATTTTGCTGACGAAATATTTTTGCTCTGCGTTTCATTGATGGCAATTAAATTAAACTTTTTGGAAAACAATATTTTCACTTAGTATGATTATATTCATGTTTATTTCGATCATAATGTAAACCGATTATGAGTAATTTGGCTATAATTATGGCAGGGGGTGACTATTTTTGGACATATAGGCTGTATAACATTATTTGATTGCAGACAAAGTGAGTGCTGTAGGTTCTAAGTCCAGTCACGTGTGTTAAGATCTCTCACTGGTATTGGCTATGGATATAACACCGTATAATTCTTTTTTCAAACCTCACTCGATCACGGTTATATCTCCAATTGACGTGATACAAAATTAATGATTCTATTGGATGACTGAACTTATTCCTCTATAGCTTTGAGACACTGTCCAAATCAGGTCCAAATTTGTGGACATAGAGCTTTATAGCACTGAAGATAGAGCTAAAGAAAGCGTCTCCATTTAAGCTAGACTATTCAGGACATAGCTGCTGTCATCCCGGCAACGGATATAGCGTTAGGTTGATTTTTAAGCAAAGTGAACATAGAGCCTTATAATTCTAGGGGTACGCAATGCCATGCCAGGACTTATCAGAGTGGAAAACCTGAAAATATTACTATCAGAACAACTTGACTTCGACTTACATGTTAACAACATTATCATCAAGGGCAGACAATCAATGTAGGCCTACGCTCTTCGTGTCTTGGTTGCCCGAGGTTTGTTAGGTCCAAAGCTAAAATACGTCGTCAGTGCAACTACAGTTGCACGGTTGTTGTATGCGACTCCTGTCTGGTGGGGGTTCTTTGGACAAGAGGGGCGGGTTCGACTCCAGGTCATAGTAAGACGACTGGTTCCGGTGGGCTTTCTTCCGGATTCCTATAAAAACTTCGAACAGGTATGTCAGTGCGCTGACTCCCGACTCTTCTCGGCCATAATTAACGACCCAGCTCATGTACTATAGTATACATGGACTATTACCCCCGGAGAAACCAGCTATATATTCCATGTGTCTTCGTGCCCATAGCAGAGTTATACCCGCTGTTGACAGTTTGGCTCGTAAAGCATTTATTATTAGGATGCTTTACTTTTGACCAAAACATTGGTGTACGCTGCACAGTTTGAAAAACACTATAAATTAAAATGTAACATTTGAGATTATAGGCCATTGTAGAATAAATCATATACTTACTTACTTACTTTGTTACATTTCAAAGCAATCGTACTGTGTAAGCCAGGATGTATAATTATATTTGGTGGCAGCCAGTCTGGATCACATTGGGTGATAGAGGGAGATGCTCTAATTGCTGCATGCAGCTATATAAAATTATCAAGGCACAGTGATTCATCGCCTGACAAGCATTTTGTATTGGACGTTTCTTAGCTGTTAAATAACTGTTATGTTGGAGTCTCGTCTTCCCTGTCAACCGTCACCAGGATTCGTAAAATGCAATAACATAGCTGTATTTCGTCGATCGCCATACTGGCCTTCCATTCCCACCTTCACTGTATACAGACAAACACGCAAATACATAGGTGTAGAACTGTAGACCCTCTCTCTTATATCTGGCCGGAGGCTTGCCATAAATTTTGAAGGATGGAAGACGTGTTTCTATTTCCTTTGCGCATATGTGAGTATCTACTATCTATAGTATGGAAATTGCCTTATCCAGTGTTAAGTCCTTTACTTTCGTGGCCCAAATATTCTCTAATGATATTTTTCTTCACTCGCAAACATATTTGTCCTCGACCAGACGATAGGCACCTAAATAAGCCGATGACGATGTATCTTTCTGTGACCTTCTACGGAAGACTCACATTCACTACATAATTATTAAGACTGGAACTGTTTTACCTTTTCCTAATACCCAAATCCTCTTGCGCAATATTTCGTATTCATTGTCCTTTCTGCAGACCAAGAAATCAGTGACCTATTCTGTAGATCTGTTTGTACCGTGGACTACCACCTACACCGACATCCTATTTTTCTTAACGTGATGTTTGGCATGCAAGTATCAGCTGTGTTAACTTCGGATGTTTCGATGTTGTCCTGGCTGCCTGGTCGCCGACAAGCGCGAATCTATTCTTAATTGAACGCGCTGCAATAATGAAAAATCAGGCCTCGTTAGTTCCTAGTTAGCGGGGAGACTATCACGAAAATTTAATACACAAAATTAATGTAGACCTTAAGAAATAAAATGGAGAGAGCTACATTTACATAGGCCCAACTCTTAGTCTGTCGATGACACCTTGGTCACGGATCACGCAACTGTGGGCCCAACTTTCGTGTAACTAACCTGGACAAGTTGTTTGGTGCGCACGTAGGCCTACATCTGTCACCAAGCAGTATAATTTGGTACAAGCGTTAGCTGGGAGATAAACGACAAGTCCAGCGATGCGCTGAGTGCTGGCCCCATGTCCTGAACCTTGGAGTCGTCCATTGCCAAGTGAAGGAAATGAGCGACTCCCCTACGTTCCACGTGAAATTTGGGAGCTTCATTTTACAACTCGTGCACATAACGCATAATGGAAATTCATCAAGAGGAAAATGAAGATAAGACAGAGATGGAATAAAAAGAACCTGAAAGAAAATAGCAACGAACTGGGAAAGAAAATAGAAGAAAATCTAAGAGAATACGAGGGAAAATCCATAGAAGAGATATGGAAAAGACTGAAAGACAATATCATACAGAGCGCCAATGACATCGTCGGAGCAGAAGAGAGAGTACCTGCTAGGAAACCGTGGGTAACAAGAGAAATGATAGAAGAGATGGAGGAACGGAGGAAATGGAAACACCAAAGCACCGAAAAAGCAAGGCAAGAATATAGAAGATTAAACAACAAACTGAGAAGAACAACAGAAGAGGCAAGGGAAAAAATGGTGGGACGAGAAATGTCAAGAGTTAGAAGACTTACAGCAAAGGGAAGATATGAAAAAGTGTACGAAAAGGTGAAACAGATATCTAGGAAACCGGGAAAAGGAGGAGGAGGAATAGAGGTTAGCGACAAACAAGGTAGACTTCTAAATGAAACAAATGAAGTTAAGAACCGATGGAAGGAGTACGTGGAGGAACTCTACAGAAGTGAAGAGGGAGAATTGCATGACAATCAGGGACTGGAGAAGAAAGAGGAGACTCGAGGGAGAGAGGAGGATATTGGCCCAGAGGTGCTGGGAGAGGAGGTAAGAGCGGCCATAAAGGAACTGAAAAACAACAAAGCAGAGGGAATAGACAACATACCAGCAGAGATGCTCAAAAGTCTGGAGGATGGTGCCATGAAAGAACTAATAAGGATATGCCAAGATATATACACAACGGGAGAATGGCCAGAGGACTTCCTGCAATCCATAATAATACCAATTAAAAAGAAGCCAAATGCAACAGCATGCGAGGATTACAGGACCATTAGCCTCGTCACCCATGCGTCAAAAGTCATGATAAGAATACTAGCAAAGAGAGTGCAAGCAAAGACAGAGGCAATTGAGGGGCTGGGAGATGATCAATTTGGTTTTAGAAAGGGCATGGGAACTAGGGATGCGATCGGAACACTAAGAGTACTAACAGAGAGGAGCTGCCAGAATGGTCAGGATGTATATATATATGCTTTGTGGATTATGAAAAAGCATTTGATAGAGTTGACTGGAGAAGGCTACTACATGCATTGAGGCGGATGGGAATAGATTGGAGAGACAGAAGATTTATAGGAAACTTATACATGGGACAAAAGATGCGAATAAGAATAGATGGAGAGTACTCTGAACCAGGAAACGTTGGAAGAGGTGTGAGACAAGGATGCCCACTGTCACCATTACTATTTAACATCTATATAGAAGAGCTTGTCAGAGAGGCAGTAGAGGAGATGGAGGAGGGGATAAAGGTTGGTGGAAGATGGATAAAGGCATTAAGGTTTGCAGATGATCAGGCAATGTTGGCGAGAAACCAGAAAGGACTGCAAGCAATGATGGATAGGCTAAACACAACATCAACCGAATACGGGATGAAGATTAACATCAAAAAGACAAAGGTATTGAAGATAAGTAAAAGGAAAGGAAACTGTAGTCAGAATACACATTGGAGGAAAACAGATAGAGCAAGTCAAAGGAATTCTGCTACCTAGGGAGTATGATCACGACAGATGCCAAATGCCACAGAGAAATTAAAAAAGAAGGATAGCAATAGTAAAGGAGGCATTCTCAAACAGAAGAGAATTACTGAGAGGAAAACTAAACAGGAATCTAAAGATAAGAATGATAAAGACACTAGTATGGAGCGTGGTGCTGTATGGATCGGAGACATGGACAATGAGAAAAGCGGATATAAGACGACTGGAAGCTTTCGAAATGTGGACATGGAGAAGAATGGAAAAAATCAGCTGGACAGAACATATAACAAATGAAGAAGTGTTGGGAATAATTGGAGAAGAAAGAGTCCTTATACGCACAATAATTAGAGACAGGCAAAGGAAATGGATCGGACACACGCTGAGAGTGAGACTCACTACTAAGAACGGTCATCGAAGGAAAACTGGAGGGGAGGAAGACAAGAGGAAGACCAAGACAGATGATGCTGGATTGGATGATGACAAACGGCTACAGGAAACTGAAAGAAGAGGCCCAACAACGAGAGAAGTGGCGACGTCGGATATTTGAACCTGCCTAAGAGGCAGAGAACCACAAGAAGAAGAAGCACATAACGCAAACTTAGGCCTAATCTCTATGCAAACAACACGTTAAAATGCGTATGTATTGTAATGTATTATATTGTATTTGATCATTTATAAAGCGCGCCTCATATCATAAGCCTTTCAGAAGCTCTCCCAGTGCGAGGTACTCCGAGAGAAAAGGAAGGTTTTAAGGTGATAGAAAGAGGTAGAGATGCTACCAGAGAGGATTGTAGAGCGTAGAGAAGGAGGAAGTCCATTCCATAGAGAGGGACCTTTGCAGGCAAAGGATCTGGATTGAGCCATTGTGGTCTTAACCCGGGTAACAAACAGGTCAAGCCGGTAAGAGGATCTGAGAGGACTCAATGACGTGGCAGATAGGGGACGGAGAATTTGGTGACAAAGATATTTTTTAGCAAGACCCAGTTGAGATTTGAGCACGAGAATGAGAACTTTAAATTGGATGCGCACAGAGAGAGGTAGCCAATGAAGTTGTTCAGCCATAAATGTAGAGATGTGAGAGACTCGAGGAAGGCGAGCTATAAGTCTGGCAGCAGCATTCAGTACGGACTGAAGAGGAGATAGACGAACCTTGGGTAAGCCAACAAGGAGAGAATTGCAATAGTCGATTCGAGAACAGACAAAAGCATGGACAATTGAGGTGAAGGTAGAGGATGAAACAGATCTGCGAATAGCCCTGAGAAGCCTAAGTTACAAGTAAGAAGAACGGGTGAGCTTGGATATGTGTTCAGTGAAGGTGAAGAGCTATCTAGGGTGACACCCAAGTCACGGACACTAGATGAGAATGTAAAATGCGGAAACGTTTCAGAGAGTAAGGTATGGTCGAGTTTCAGGAGTTGCTGGGGAGTGCCAAACCAAATAAGTTGGGTTTTGGAGGAATTTAAAGAAATGCGTTTAGAAGACATCCACAGATGGAGATCCTGGGAAAGAGCGTCAATATGACTAGCAAGAAGGAGTTGATCAGAAAGGGGCCCATGGACATATGCCTGGACATCATCAGCAAAAAGATGGCCGATAGCCGAATGATTTGGGAAGAGGGAAGGAATACCAGCCGTGTATAAAATGAATAAGAGGGGGGCCAAGAACATAGATCTGAGGAACCCTCAATTGAACAGGGTCGAACACCCAATTTAACAGGGACCCATTGAGTCCTGGAGTCGCCAGAAATGATAATTTGAGTGCGATCAGACAAGTAAGACCGCAGCCAAAGAAGTGGGGAACCGTTGAGTCCACAGGAGGTCTCAAGGCGTTGGAGTAAAATATCATGGTCAACCATGTCGAAGGCCGAAGAAACTTCAAAAAAAGCAAGAAGAGTGAGCATATATCTGAAAGAATCTACACATGGGGACTATTCTATGCACAAGGGAATAGAGAGCGATTTATACGGAATAGAAAAATGTCAATGTAGAGACAACATTAAAGTTGGTGATATATTCGATGAATTGGTCCAATTATTTAATCGCAGTCGGTTGCCGTTATAAATCAATCCTCTGTCACACGAAGTTCTATCAGTTGTTTACACGTCAAGAAGCCAAATGAATTTGGTCTAGTATAGGCCCATTGGATCATTTGCGACCTCAAGGATAACTGAAGCAGAGCCGACTTTGGTTACGGTGTACACATCAATTCAGGCCACTGGCTGAATGCATTTGTTAGTCAGACCCAATTATATTATGTTTTACATCCTGAATCGTCCAGCCCTGTTGTGTTACATGTGTCGCTCTCTATTGGAGTTTATATCTTTCTATGTATCTCTGTCTGTATCTGTCTCTATGTATCGATGCATTGAGTGGTTTGGCAAATAACCTTGGATACAATGTGCTACAATAATTACGTTGATGTTATTGCAGTTGAACTATTACGAAGTATGGCCTATGAAAACAGTAACACTCTAAACATGGCTAAACGACACATTTTTGACCTAGTATATGCATAGGCCTATATCTATATCCATTATTTATACCACCGATTAAATATATTTGGTGAGTATACACTTACAAGGTTCATTATATTTTGCTCGAAGTGCTGACATCAAGAATATTGTCACAATAATATAGAGTGGTGGATATTTAAATATGTATTCCTTATGTAGGCCTCTTACGTTATAATCATGGCTCCAGCTCACGTTGATGGGTACCATAATTATTCCTGGTAACTGCCAGACAGTTTAAAAGCAAGTGTTTACGGCAGGGCAAAAATAAGTGACTCATATAAGGCAGCAATACAGAAGTATAAAAAATATATATATATACATGTATATGTATATATTGCGAATTCCTATATGCTCAGCGCATAATTTTATACTGGCTGCAGTTTGTTCAAAGCGAAAACTATGTCCTACATTGATTGCATGAAGAGAGGCCACAGCCGTCACGGTTTTTCGACGAAACACCCACTGGTTCACTGAATCGGGCATTTCCATGGCTGCAGTAGGAATTCCCGATGACAGTATACTTGGTAATCTGTACACCTTGGTTGTTGTTGTTTTTTGGAGTTTGGGGAATACTCATTCACTCATTCATTCATTTAAGATATTTATATAGCGCCCCTTCAAGATTTCTACTCAGAGGCGCTCCTGACTACAGCTCGGACACTGAATCGGAGTTTCACGCCGAAGCGCATGAGCAATTGCGAGTGAAGGACTTGCCCAGGTACCCTACGCGGCGGCTTGAGGTGGATTCGAACCCACAACCCTCTGGCTGCAAGGCACCGAACATACCCCTACACCACCGCTTCCCACTCATGTCCAAGATGATGACCCCCTTACACAGTATACATATTATATTAAATGTTTGTCTCCAAGAACATAAATGCAAAAGTGTTTTCCACTATTGGATAATGTTTTCGTGTAATCCACTCTCCCAGCTGCTTTTGGGATTGCTGCTGCTACCTTGCTACCCAACTCTAGTCCTTGTCATTGCAGGATAAGGCAGATAGGATTTCTCTGCCCTAGACCAGCTTAAGGAAGTTTACTCTTCCTCTTCTGTTCAGCTGTCTTCTTCGAGCTCGGCTTTGTTGTTCGGGCTGCTTCCAAATTATCGATGGTGTTCCTTAGGTCTTAGCGGCCTTGTCTTTCCATACTGCGTTTATGAAATATCAAGTGGGCAAACTTTTTGCAGTATAATTCTATCAGCAATTGGATTAAAAAGCCATACAAGTCTATAGCTTTCTATTATGCTCATTTAGTGTTGTTATATAGTGCGTGGTCATATGATCGATTGGATAGGAGCTATGTGCTGCTAAGTTATACTGTTTACATTCTAATATAAATTGTTTGATCATTTTCTGAGCGTTGCAGTGGTCACATTATTTTTCGGTTGGACGCTGCCCTATTTTTAAAGGATAATGGTTTAGTTTGCAGTATTATAGCCTTAATCTGGTAATTAATCTTTCTTTGCCCCGCTAATAGGCCTACTTATTAAGTTTTATTCTATTATACCGTTAGCTCTTGAGTTTTATAGTGCAATCCTGATGTCTAGCTATCATATTCTGTTTGCCAGAGAGCTAAGATATACTTTTCCATGCCAGAAAGGCCTAATCAATTTGTTGTTCTTTACTTACTTCAAGGTTGACAGTGGAATGTGAAGTTGTATCCTTACATATATAACGAGTCGGCTATCTCACTCGCTAGTTCTGCCCATGTTGTTGGCATCCATGCAAAGGTCACCTTGCAGTTTTGAAAATGTGACTATAGAGTTTTTAATAATTTCATAATAAGAAGGACCAAGTTTGGTTTGGAGTACGATGTTCGAAACTGAATGGCTTCTACACTGCTTAAGGAGTCAGTAAAGATAATAACTGGTTCGTTAATCTGCTTACTTCTTAGAGATTAGGTGGATTATTTCGGGACGTTTATAGTTTAATGGCCTATTGTAACTGAAGTTTATGTCTCCTTGTTTTACATTTGTATTATATGACTGGACGGATCTAAATGCGGTGTCTGGTATAGCCAAGAGTTTATTTTAATATAAACGCTATGCGTTGAAATGATTGGGTAGGAAAGGTTCTTTGAATTCCCGAAATGCTATATTGAACAAACCATGTGTAATGACTTTGTAGATTTCATTATAAATAAATGCATCTCCAGTTCCCACGAGGACGTCAGATCTAAAGCGTTGAATGTTGCCAACAGGTACATGTCTACAGGCCCATAATTAGTCTGGTTCACCAAGGTGACACTAGACCCTCTGTTTGTGGACCAACAGTCTCTTTGTTCTATTGTACCTTCTAAGAAAATCTATACATGTATTTCTGTGCGTATGAGTATTATGACATTTCTTCTGCATATATATAATATATAAAATTATATATAAATATATATATATGTGTTTGTGTTTATGTCTGTGTTTGTGTGTGTGTGTGTGTGTGTGTGTGCGTATGTGCGTGAGTGTGTCTGTGTGTGTTAGAAGGTCAATATAATTGTAGACATTTACAATGCATGTCTATATAAACTCTGGCTGTACTCGGTTGGTCCACAAACAGAGGGTGTTATTGAAAACTACCATAAACGCTTAGAGCAGTCTGTATGTAGGTTTTTGTCTGACAAAACAGTCGCAACAGATACGAAATCAGTCGAACCTTCATAAGGAATTTCGTTGCTTATGAAGCATGTCGTCTCAAATTTTCGTTGTTAGTTTGCTTCTTTTCTTGACAAATGGTAAGCTTACAACTGCCGTGGACTCATGTTGCAACGAAACGAAAAGTCTCCTGCTGACAATGGCCAACGCTATCAACGACCTCACCTAAAAGGTGGACAGATTAACTTCATGTCAAGACAACAGCAACCTGAAAGGTATCCGCTTTCATTCATTCATTTACGGCTTGTTATAATTTTAGTGTCTGAAAATCTATGGGTCTGCTGATGCTCAATTTCTTCGACTCGTTTATATGAGTCTTCGTCGGACGTTTGTTTTTAACTGCGGGATGTGAGTAGGACTGCCAAATATGCTCTCATATTATTAATATAGCGTCACTGTGTGCTCGCTTATGCAACTATGCGTAGGCCTGTTGAACATTCAAAGACATAATATGGATTGAAGATCTGTCTAAGTACCACATGAAACTTGAGATTATAACAGTTAGTGAAGAAAGATTTAGTAATAGCTGTTAAAATTACAACAACTTTTCCATTTTAAATCGTTGAATACATTTTATCCAAAGATTTATCATTCAATTTGCCTTTAGAAATATTATTAGGCCCCTATATAAAATTTAATTATGTAATATACGACATATTGAGTTTTAAAAATGATTCTATTCTTTATTTATAATTATGCAATGTTACTACGAATATTTTTTACATAATTCCATATTAGGCCTGTTATGCATACTTATGCTCAAATAAATTAAGTTTTACTTTCAATATGATCGATAAAACTGATAGGCAAAATCAGACAAAATTGCAGCAATAATTGTATGCATGATTTCTGTTTAACAACGCCGCATCACAATGAAGACATTACTATTGATCCTATTGCGTATGGCCTGGTGAGCACTAGGACTATGGGAAGCGAAATAATAAATTGCGGGTACGTCTCCAATTTTGTACGGGTACGGGTATACCCGCGGGTACGGGTAGGATCAACTCTAGTAATTAGCGGCGTCTGAGTACGGGTCGGGTACGGGTACGGTGGTATCGTTTCTGTGTTACGGGACGTCGTCATCGTAGCTGGCTGGTATTCTTACCCGCAGACCTCTATAATCTCATCCCCTCCCTCGAGTAATCGTAAACTTTTTTAAATTACGGGCTGTGAGATCGACTGCTTTCATATTATTCACTGTCTGATCACTGATCACTTACGGAATAATGCGTTGGCCTTCGTGAAGGTCTGTTGACCATTGAACATAGCATGTAATATAGATTGAAGATCTAGGCCTACACACATATACTTGGATGGGAAGATTTGTGTCATGACCAAGGACATCGTAACAGTCATTTAATATTCTTTCATAAGTACAAATTATAAGTTTTCGATGCCTACATGTATACCGTTATAATCAAGTTTAGCTTTTAATATGATATCAAAACTGAATTGACGAGCGGACATAAATCTAAATATCGTGCAAGCTTCTAGCTTATCAAAAGTAACAATTGTGATCAAGCAATCGTTAAAGACGTCTCTTAATAAATTAATCATTTCCATATAAATCACTGTGTTGTGATACTTCAAACACATTTCATGAGAAATACAAACATATGGAATGTATTAGGTTAGCAAAGAACATATTTTCAGCAAAACATGCAACAGGCTCCTTAAGACTTACTTGTATCACCGTGGTTGGACTTCAGCGCCTCTGAGTAGGCTTCTTGAAGAGGCGCTATATAACAGCTGAAATGAATGAATGAATGAAAATAATATCATACATGTCTCCAATTTTGTTGTATTAATTTTGAAATACGGTTTTAATTGCCTCACAAGACTGTAGCGACGTCAGAGCTTCTGGTCGAAACGTTAGCGGCGTCTACAGAATCAACATCGGAAATATTCCCAACCGAATTGCGGTGGATGTCTTCTGTGACCTGAAGTCGCCCACTCGTAGCTGGCTGGTATTCTTAATAGCATAATTTTGATATCGTTAGCACAGTACAATAATTTTGTGAACATTTCTTGAATAATTTCTTTATATCAAATATACAGTTTCCTCATTTCGAAAACATAGCAATGAATATGCCTATATCATTAATATTTATTTCATTCCAATATGTATTTTTTGTCTTAACAACATGATTCCATATGACATTTGCTCAGTTAAAGAAAAATAACAATTACTTTACGAAGATATAAATTCCAAAGTTTAAGAAATTGCAATGGATCGAAAGTATATGCATTCTTTTCTTCCTCAGGTGTTTCAACGTCGACAAGACGGGAGCGAAAACTTCGAAAGGACTTGGAATGAATATGCCAATGGCTTCGGAACTCTAACACGTGAATTTTGGCTAGGTGGGCTTAAACCTCTATCTTCCAATGTTACTTTCCTCGAATAAAATTTATTTATGAAGTTATTCAAATATTATGTATTATCATGGAGTAATGGGCAATTAAATAATGTATTAGTGGCCTGTAAATAGTGTATTAGTGCCTTAGCTTATTTTCATAAAGACAACTGCGATATTAAAATGCCACTAACATTTCCTGAGATTTCATGGTATAAAATGTTTTAGGGAACAATGCGCTCTATCTTCTAACATCCACAAGAAACTACAAGCTGCGCGTAGAATTGGAAGACTTTGAAGGGCAGAAACGATATGCAGAATATTCGAGTTTTAAAATCGCCTCACCTTCGGATAACTACAGACTGACCGTTTCAGGATACTCAGGGAATGCAGGTGTGTAACTTCTGTGCAAACCAAAACAATATATATAATTATATATATATATACGTTGTCGAGTGTTGCACTGCCATTGTTGCACATTTTGACGATTAGTTATCAATATTTTAAATGAATGTTGGAAGTAAGCTCCTAATTTGTTTAGGATATGATACTAACCATTGTAACCATGTGCATAAAATCTAGCAGATTACTAAATTACTCAAAAGAAAGCAGAGTATATCAGCTAAAATGAGCCTATAAAACTAAACTTTTGTGGTTGACATTTTCTACAGAACATGACGAATATGTTTCTTACGGCATATTTTACATTCTCAATATCCATGCGATGTTTTATAAAGGTGAAACGTTTTCATTTTCGGAGCCATTCTCTTAGCAATTTCATAAATCCAACAACTTTATTACGTCATATCCTTCAGTTCTGTATAATAGTCTGTGTTCTCAATATTCCGTCGCAATTTTCAGTAAAATACCCGGGTAATTTTAAGTAAAATGATGTAGGCCTACCAGGTAATGTTGCTCTGCTTTCGTTGTACCGTATATTCAGTTTGTTATGGGAGGAACTACACTGGCACCTAAAAAGGGCTTTTAGTTTAAGATCTTCATGTACATGCTTGACTATCATGCATCCTGTGCTCCTTTTCATTACGAAGATCTATGCATCGCGGACTTTCCGATCCCTTGTTTCAGATTTCTATTCGCTCTGCTGAGCTAAGGTGACTGTTGTTTTGACAGCCTAAACTTCCACAGTCCAGCACTAGGAGATTTGGAATGATTGGTCCATGTTCTTGGAATTAGTTGACTTGCAATCTGCGACACTTGTTTCTTGGTCTTTCTCCGACTTATTCGTAATCGTATTTCTAAACTCTAAATTTATAGGCGCTAAGCGCTACAGGGCAACAACTTATTTACTGGCGATGAATATGAATATTACATAAATTCTTGAAACTATTCTATTCGTACATGGTTTTGTGTTGTCGAATCGCAAACGCCTGTGATGTGTTTCTCTTAAAGTTGCGCTATGTTGATTTGTGAATGCAACTAGAAAAATGACTTTGATCAAAACACTGAAAAATGATTTTCCAAATGCAGGAGACAGTCTGGGTCCTCATAATGGCTTTCAGTTCAGCACGAAGGACGCCGATCATGACACTTTCAGTGGCAGCTGCGCTCAAGTTTTCCATGGAGCATGGTGGTACAACAGCTGCCACGAGTCCAACCTTAATGGTCTCTACCTACGTGGAAATCACACATCCTATGCCGACGGCATTGAATGGTACGCGTTTCATGGCTACTACTACTCTTTGAAAGCAACAGAAATGAAAATCTCCCTCTCATAAACGAGATGCGCCAGCAACTTTTAGTTCTGCTTTGTGAACTACTCTGCTATCCTGACGATGACTAACGTGCTTTGCTTGCTAATGACATTCTGTTCCTAATTACATTTAACATCGTATATAGACTGGTGCAGGCAGTTCTTTTGTGTGGTACTACAAATGCGCTTTAGTAAGAATCCATATATATATACACACACATTTATGTGTGCATTGCGCTTAACAGTTTCCAATATGCGTTGTGAAAGATTAATTTGGTACACTATAAGCTGTTATTCGATTTCCAAAACAAATATTTTTGATCAATTCAAAGTTAACTTGCAAGCGAGTTTATTCGACAAGGTAAGGTTAGCCTACTTCGTCAATGATTTCTTTTAAGTTCTCTGCCCTTCGGCAGGATCCAACTTCCAATGACGCCACTCTTCTATGTGCTGTGCCTTCTCCTTTCTTATTGTTGTTATTAGCGATCGTTTTTCATCAACCATTTGTAGCACCTCGTCATTCGTTATATGCTCAATGATTTAAAAATTTGTTATTAGCCAGTTCATCAAAAAAGTAGCAGTAAGCTTATATTATTGTAGCCATTAACAGACTAGTGCATTTGGTGTCGGAATGTGGACCTAAGAAATTCAAAGGGCTCATTTACACAAGTAATTTAACAGATGGTGACTCACAATAAATGTGCGGATTATTTTTAAACAGGCTAAGGTACAAATGATAGTTCAAAAATAGTCGCCACCCACAACCCAGGGCTTGCATATAAATTAAGCTTACATAATGAAAAGCGGCACTGGTGAGCCATGACAGCCCCCCAAACAAACTTTCAGCTTTGTGTAGCGTATACATAAAATAGTTATCCAGTTGACTTGGTCAATGAGGCTTATTAACGGCTTCGCATTTATTAATGGGGCCAAATTTATTTATTCAAATATGTGACCTGCAGAAACTTTTCATTTTATTTAAACAAATGGTTTTTTCAAATGACGTGTTTACACGTATTTGTGCACCAGTTTACAGCACTGTGGTGTACAAACTACAAAGGCTTCGTTTGTCATACATGTACTTGCAGCATCCATTCTAACAACACGAGAGGTTCGACTTCCTAGCGTCGTGACTATGCTCACCCTAATACTTGATTATTCTCTATTGAATCTATTGGTACTTTGATGTGGAATAATATTCCTCTAACTATTGTTTCTTCACCCAATCTTTTGATTTTCAAGTTCACGAATTCATTGACTTAAATTAGATGATTTTGTCTGTATTGCTATTTTAGTTAAAAATGAGTACTTTTTTGTTAATGTGGCTTTATCTTATGTTTCATTTTAGTTTGTTTGATTTTGTGCCCAATGCTTATTTCATCCTAAGTATCGATTGGTTGTCTTTCTTTTCCTATCTGTATTTTTGCATGTATAGGTGTCCTTATTTAGCGGGATCTATGATTCCTTTTGGGCTCCCGTGTAGCCAGAACATGTCAAACCATTGCCTTATTGTTTCTTTTGTTTTTCTTTCCTGATGGTTACAGAAATATGTGATTTGATTTGATTCTGTTAACATTTTGAGTTTGAAAGATATGTTGAACCTTGGTAATTTCTACTCATTACACAATCAAACTGTTTGATTGCCGATTAAGATTTGTCACATTTCGATGGAAATTTAAACAAGTTAGTGACAAAGTGATTGACAATTTCAGATATCGATTAGGATTCAGAAGCCTGCTATTCTGTTTATATTATATTATAAAAACATTTCTTGTGGAATTTTATCTGTTGTCTTTTGCTTTTGTCCATAGAATCGAGAATTATAGGCCTATAATTTGTTGTCATATCTCTGTATACATATAATTTCAATATTATTGTCAAGAAATGACATTCTGCATGTTCGGGATTGTCAGGAAGTATGGTCTAAGTATAGTGTTTGTTTGTTTTCATTCCTTCACTCAATGATTAGTCCTCTCGTTTATTAATTTAATTTTGTTTTTTGATTTCGTTCATTTTCTAGGCCTATATATATATATATATATATATATATATATATATATATATATAAAGCCAATTTAAACACTAGATAACCTGCACTCCGACACCGTCACGCGCAACACCAAACAGAGGCAACTTTACATTATGTAAAACAACTTAGCAAATGTCACCAAGTGTAACACTAACTCCACCACTGCCCGTTCTCTCGTGGTACCAGTCCAAAACCTGGAGGAAGAAAGAGAGCGAAGCTAATCATCATGGCACAGCGCCGCTAAACAGTGACTAACCAACCAATTGTGTAACTAATTATGCTACGATGGCAGGTTTGCTGTAGCACGATTCGCAGTAACATATATGGAAGAAATGATTATTGACAGTAGTATTGTTTTGTATCAATCAATATTATATCCTTTCACTATTAATATTCATGGAGCACTCAGCTGAATTTACTTGTATTAATTACGGCAACTAAATTGGGTAGCGAATGTCTCTTTGTCACATTCAGGGATTTTAACTGTGTAGATTTAATATTATGTTCATCATTATCCCCTACTTATAAATCAATTCACTGGTTTATCAGATTTCTGCTCCACCTGCTGCCGTCCTTACAACACCACTATAATTCTCTTATTTTCACTTGTAGCTGTCCTGAGTCAATGGTATGGATGGCTAATGCTATTAAAGACAATTTTGTTACCTTATATACTTGTCACAAGTTGCGACCTGTCAGTGTGATACTTTGAATATTAAACGAAATTTATTGATTTCTTGATTGAGAATGCGTCCTAAATGAACATATGGCCACCCTCGAATAGTTTGAAATAGAGCGTGCTACCTACCAGCTAGCCACATCCCATATTATGCAAAGCAGAGTGAGTAAGTAACTAAAACACAATGAGTAATGAAGAATATTTATTAAAATATTACAGTGAAAGGTCAATGGTCAGGTCTGAAAAGTTTGTTAAATAACGAAACCTTTACCCCACCCACCATAAACCTATAACGCTAACAAAACAGGAACCCACCCACCTACCCCTTGAGCGTTATATAATATGTGAACGGCCCCTAACATAGTGAAAGAAATGATTATTGACAGTAGTATCGTTATGTGTTAATCCTTTCACTATTATATTCACTGTCATTCAAGAACTTCGTCTCTTTGTCACATTGCGCCGATTTAATGTGGCTCCTGTCTGGGTCGGGGTTTGTTATTATCCAGGATGGTTCCGGTCTTATGCACAAGGCATCAATCATCGGCGAGGGAGATAACTGGCCACCCGTCCTCGCCTGCCAATACTTCTTCATGCCAATGGCTGACTGTGAGATATAGAAAGACCATGGAATTCTGTATGTGGCTCCTGTCCGGGGTTTGTTGGACAGGAGGGGCGGGTTCAGGTCCGGTAACATTTCTCCAGCTTCGAACAGCTGTCAGAGACTCCCGTCTCTTCTCGGCCATAATTAACGACCCTGCTCATGTACTGCATGGACTATTACCCCCGACCGGAAGGTAGTGAATGGTACAAAAGAGGCATCCGACCGGAAGGTACTGAATGGTACTGGGTGGGTCTCGTCATTTTTAGCCTTATATCGTTTCGTGGTCGATATATATTTATGAATACTTATTAGTTTTGGATCCTACGTATAATTTCGAGCCACATGACGTCTTGGGATCCCCGGAAAAACACCTCAGTATATTAAAAACAGCCAATCAAAACTGGCAATTAAATCACACGAATTTATGCGACTATGGTATAAACACTAAAGAAATTGTATCTCCTTCAGTTTTTATATTATTTGAAAGATTTTGTCTTCATGCTATCTGGAAACAATTTCTGCGCATTTTATGTGCTGACATAACGTACACGTATGTTGTCGCTGAAAATTTTGTTGTAGACTGTCTTGAAGATGAAAATATGTCAGATTTTTGGGGAGGTTCGGTTTGGGGTAACTTTGGGTATCTCAACAAATATTTTGTCCAAAACCTAGACGTAGGTATGGAAAGAGGAGATAAAATCCTAAAGAATGGTGTTTACCGTAATGTCTATATGTTAAAAACTGACAGAGATAGAGCAAGTTCAAATTTTTTTATTTCTTTGGCCGGTTTTGCGGAAAATGTGCGGTCGTCAGCAGGGTAGGCGGAAAAAATTGTGCGGTCGTTAAAGGGTTAAATTGACAAGGCAAATCATCATTAAGTAATAAAATTTGTTTAAGAACACATTAATGACAGTAGAGTTTATAAATAGAATGCGTGTTAAACGATTGACAGCCTGGGCAAAGCAGATCTCAAAATTATAATTCAGCGTCACCAGAGCAGTTCTCAGAGTGTGAAGACTCTGTGGGCGTATTGTAAGTAAGTATCCATTAATGTGTATCTGACAACCGCACCTGCATTAGGTTGTATACTGTATAACGATTAATAGTCCATGTATAATATAGTACATGAGCAGGGTCGTTAATTATGGCCGAGAAGAGACTAGAGTTTGCGTACTGGCATGATAGCTGTTCGAAGCTTTTTATGCACTAGCACCTGAAGCCCCAAACCCTACTGCACCAACAGCTGCTGCATCATCTTCTGCTACATCAACCTCTGCTGCACCAACACCTGCAACGTCAAACCATGATGTACCACCAACCACTGATGCGCGAACACTTCATGCACCGACAGCTGCTGCATCAACTTCTCCTGCACCAACACCTGCAACGCCAATCCATGATGCACCAACATCTGAGGCACCAACACTTCCTGCACCAACACTTCCCGCACCAACTCCTGCTTCACCGAAACCTGTTGCACCAACACCTCATTCCTTCGCCCATTCTGCCATCCACTCCTCTATTAATATAAGCGGGTTCGATTTTCTCGAACCTGGCACTCCAACTGCTCCAATCCCGCGGCTGCAGTCGACACCTGTCGGTCGTTATGATCTGTCACTAGGTCAACCTAGCCATCTTGGTGAATGGTCGTCACCGTTAATTGGTTCACGCCATGATGTCTTAAACTGGGCTTCCGGTGAAGCGCCGTTATTCGCGAATCAGCCACATTGCTACGAGAACCTCGACAGTCGCATTAAAAAACAAGAGGTTGAAAATGCTGCACTGAAGCGGCAGCAGTCTGAGCTGTTAAAGCGCACTGAAGCGCTGGAAACGGCTTCAAATTATGCGGCCTTCCATGATAGATCTCCGGCGAGTCGTCGGTCACAGGAAAGATTTGCTGATAGGGATTTGCTTAGAGTTAAAGCGTCGTTGTTCGTTGTCGGACGACCGCTGACGTCAGATTATTGCAAGGACCTTGTTTCTAATCTATACGAAAATGAACCCAGCCTAGACTTTAGCATCGATACTAATAATAATAATTACGACAATTTATTCGGCTAACACGGCCATGCCGTTACAAGGGCGAGACAAAGTCAGGATAAGCCCTGGCGCAAATGTGATTTTAGCTGGATTTAAAAGAGTCCTCAATCGAATAGCAGGAGGAAGTCTGTTCCAGCATCGAGGAGCGGCCGAGAAAGCACGATCACCGAAGCGCGTCCTCATCCTCCGTACACGGAGATCAATCTTCGCAAGCGATCGGAGCCGGAGCCCGGACGAGGAGGAATGAGCACTATCGCGCAGGTACTCGGGCGCAGCTCCGTGTAGTGATTTAAAGACAAGCAGCAAGAGTGAACTCTGATGCGGAACAGGCAGCCAATAGAGGACATCGCGGAGGAGCAGTGTGAGTCAAGATAAGCCTCGCCGCGGCATTGAACCGACTGTTAAGGCACTAAACGAGAGCAAGGGTTGCTCTGATGCTCCTAGTTTAAGCAAATATGCAGTTTTGGAGCGGTTTAGCTAGGGGAGTTGGCAGGGCGTAACTGCACAGTAGGGTGGAGTGAAAAAATGAAGTTAACATTTCAGAATCGGCAGGGTGTGCAAAAGTTGTGTACTGTATACAGTAGCCTGGGGGTAAAATAATACCGGATTTGATGAACTTCTTGAGGTGCCCCAAGGCCACCCAAAAAACACAAAAAGTCTAAATTTTGCATAAACGTCTTGAAATTTGTTAAACTTACAATGTTATGTTTTCACTAATGTGATTTTATTATGGCAATGTCTTTTGTTAGTACGTTGAAGACTGAAACGCATCCCTAGATTCGGTCAAGTCTCTGGCTATATGCTGGACGTGCTGCACTGGCTCCCCTCCAGCAACGAATGACGTACAGGATAGGTGCTTTGATCTGGCGGTGCTTGCTGGGCCTTGCCTATGTCTACCTTCGCGAGCTCTGCTGCCCTACCATGGGTGTCTGAGGCCGTTGCTGCCTCCGCTCAACCGAGCTGGGTGTGCTCCTTGTCCCTTTTACCAGTACATCTACTATTTAGAACCGCGCCTTCTCAGTCGTTGGCCCCTCGGTCTGGAACGGGCTCATCTTGGTACTGCGTTTGCTCTTCAGAGTCCGTTCTGATTCGTTCTATTCTAACCTCAAAACTGTCCTTTTTAGCCGTGCTGGGTTCGAGAGCACTTCTGAGTAGTAGCCATGAAGGGGTGCTATATAGATCTCTGTAATGAATGAATGAATAAATGAATAAAAGGTCGACTGCAAAAATGGCAACCAAGAAGCCGAAAACAAGAGAAACTAGTAGTTGTCCAGTATTTGGCTTTCCTTCAGAATTGACTCAAACGATGCTTCTGACATGTGCTGACATGATGAAGTTCTCCCGGTTCGCTGTGATGATAAGAAACGAGAGGAAACAATAAAGTAGCGGCTTGTATGGGAGCGCTCCTTATTTCTTGAATGGGACCTACATAAGTCTTCAAAACGAATGAACTGAATGAATGAATGATTGAATGAATGAATGAATGAAAGAAAGGATCCAACAGTAGCTGATATAGCAGAATAGGTGGCGCATGCTCTTGAAGAACGGTGGTGCAAAGCTGCTGGGAAATGCTCTAATGAAGTTGCTTATCGGAAACCAGGTCCAGTAGTTCATTCAAGATGGCTTACAACTGCTAACGGAATTCTACGTTTCCATGTCTACAAAACCATCATAGAAGGTTCTCGCCAACTTCATCGATACTTGTCCAAAGATATGTTGAAGATTGTTGATCCAGTAGTACAAAGCAATGCCTTCTTTGGACATACTGAGAATCTTTTGCTTGCGATATTAACCGATGACAGAAATTATATAAGAGAACTGGCATCCGGGCGACAAGGCACACATAATATATATAGTCATTCGTTTTATTATAAATGTCAAGGATGACACACCGCACCCAAGCTCACAGATACAAACTAGAATGAAAATTAAAATTATTAAGGTAAACAGAGAGTTGGCTTATGGCGTCACAGAGAAATTCGCTTATAAAGGATTCTTGAAATTCTTGTCATCTTTGCGTAGTAGTTCGAATTCATGGGCACGAGGGCGGAGGCTGTAGCGGCGATGGACTGTAGGCGGGAAAAGGTGACGCAGTACGTGCACTTCATTCCACACGACCGCCTGGAGTAGGCGATCCTCCGCGGTCTCGACTCGCTCCTCCATCGTTGGCGCACCAGCCGGCAGGTATCCCACCCACATCCACTACACAATTTTTAACTTTGTTGCTACAGATTAGGTTGACTTAGTAAGTTGGAAAGAAACCAGCAGATGTCTGGAACTTGTGAACCTCTTCATAAAAGGCTCCTGTCATACGAAGAAATTCTGGAACTGGTCAAGAACAAGAATGCGAATGAAAGGAAATCATTATTGAATGTCCAAAGTTTCCTTGTCTTACCCAAGCAAGTTAAAGATGCATCAGACTTGTAACTGAAGAGTCACCGTCTGTGTGACAGTGTGTGTAAAATGAAGATCAAAGAGATGGATTTATACGGGCCATACTACAATCAAGAAGCTTTATTAAAACGTTTGATTCAAAATCTGATTTTCGAGCAACGAGATACGTTTGAAGAGTGATTCGAGGAAACTTGACAGAAAAAATTTTCAACAAATAATTCTAATCAAACCAATTTCAGTTTCAGAATTTGCATTATTTAGTGTTGAAGTGAAAGTAATTTTGCATAGTTTAGTCCGTTCATATCAGTGAGATTACAGCATATATAGT
>JACEVL010001079.1:147500-172500 GCA_020284085.1 Aporrectodea caliginosa
CTAGCCTATATATATACAGGGTGGCGCAAAATAAACCGGACCATTAGTTCTTGCAATTGGTATTGGTTTGGCATTTAATGAACTGTAAAATTTCAGAATTTTCTGAATGCGTAAGAGTGATGTTCAATATGTCCTCCGTTTGCTGCGAATTGATAATCGCTTGCGAAACTGTCCAATAGCTTGTTCCCGGTTGACTTGAAATCAGTTCCTCGATCTTTAATTCAACCGTACGAACCGACGTCGACCGCTACCCTGTTTTTTTAGTGTCGCCAGTTTCGTCGATCTTTTTAATCAAATCATTCAACGTACTTCATTCCATTGTCGTTGTGGGAATTCTCTAATCATTCGAAGCGAACCCCATCCTTTTTCGAGTCTTAACGCACGAATTAACGATTTATCATCAATTGTCAAGTTTTTCGCCATGACGGTACAAAGATTAGACTTTTAGTTAACGCCATAGAATATTTGACGTCATTATTTTGTGTAGCGTTCTCATTTTTCTGTGTCATTTCTGTCTAATGATAGTTTTCAGGCGATAATTACTTTGATTATTCAAGCTATGCAATTGCAAAAACTAATAGTCCGGTTTATTTTATAGAATGTCCTCCAGCTCAAACAAACTCGTGTCTAGTTCAACAGGTATAATTCTCTGAACAAAACAACTTAACGATACATTACCCAACCGTAGAATGACGGTGGAAGACGTGTTTCGCTCTTCACAAAGAAAGAACGCCAAACAAAACCTGGTGTTCAATGCAGCAACGGTGACGGCCAGAATCTGTCGTTAAGTAAAGCATCACACTTGAAAACTTCATATCGTGCAAGGAAGTACTCGGACACGACTACATCCAGTCGGCAGTATTATCAGAGACCGCTTACGCCCCTTATTCTCCGTCCTTTATATAAGAAATCTTTCCCCGCTAGACGTCTCCCCCAGCCAAATAAAATACTCAAGCAGGACTATGGCCCATCCCAGGACTGGTTAAGAATCAGCCATGGAACCCTAAAATAATACACATACATAGATGGGAAGGTTTGTGTCATGACCAAGGACATCGTTACAGTCATTTAATATGCTTTCATAAGTACAAATTAGGCTTTTGATGCCTATAGTGTTATAATGAAGTTTAGCTTTTAATGTGATATCAGAACTGGAAGGACGATCTGACATAAATCTAAATATCGTTTAAGCCTGTCTTATTAAAAGTAACCATTGTGGTCAAGCAATCGTTGAAGATGTCTATTAATAAATAATTAACCATTTCCATATATCACTTTGTTGTGATACTTCAACCACATTTCATGAGAAACACAAACATATGGAATGTATTAGGTTAGCATTAAACATATTTTCAGCAAAACATGCAACAAATAATATATGTCTCTAATTTTGTTGACTTAATTTTGGAATACCGTTTTAATAGCCTCACAAGACTGTAGCGACGTCAGAGCTTCTGGTCAAAACGTTAGCGGCGTCTACAGAATCAACATCGGAAATAGTCCCAACCAAATTGCGGTGGATGTCTTCTGTGACCTGAAGTCGCCTAATAGTAGCTGGCTGGTATTCTAAAAAGCATCTATTTTTTTTATCACAGTACAATATCTTTTGGAACAATTTTATTTAATTTCTTTCATATAAATGTAGCTTTCATAATAATAGTCTGTTTCCTAATTTCAAAAAATAGCAGTGAATATGTATATTATTTATTCTCATATCCAATATGTATTTTATTGTGTGTTTTTTTCTTCCAAGCAGGACATCCATCTGACATTTGCTCAATTAAAGAAAAATAGCAATTACTGTTTGAAGATATTAATTCAAAAAGTTTAAGAAACTGCGAAGAATCGAAAGTATTTACATTCTTTATTCTTCAGGTGTTTCAACGTCGACAAGACGGGAGCGAAAACTTCGAAAGGACTTGGAGAGAATATGCCAATGGCTTCGGAAATCTAATAGGCGAATTTTGGCTAGGTGGGCTTAAGCCTCTATCTTTCAATGTTACCTTCCTCGGTTAAAATTTATTCATGAAGTTATTCAAATGTAATGTTTTATCATTGAGTTATGGGCAATTAAATAATGTATCAGTGCCTGTATGCTAAACAGTGCATTAGTGCCTTAGCTTGTTTTTATAAAGACCACTGCAATATTAAAATGCCACTAACATTTCCTGAGATTTGATGGTACGAAATGTTTTAGGAAACAATGCGCTCTATCTTCTAACATCCGCAAGAAACTACAAGTTGCGCGTAGAATTGGAAGACTTTCAAGGGCAGAAACGATATGCAGAATTCTCGCAGTTCTTTACCGCCTCACCTTCGGATAACTACAGACTGACCATTTCAGGATACTCAGGGAATGCAGGTATGAAACTTCTGGGCAAACCAAAGCAATATATGCACACAACACACATTATGTTGTCAAGTGTTGCACTGCCATTGTTAAAGATTTGACGATTAGTTATCAATATTTTAAATGAATGTTGGAAGTAAGCTTCTTTGGTAATTTACACTGACCATGTGACTGAAAAAACTCAGATGGAAGTCACAGTGTATCAGATAAAATGCGCCGATAAAAACTAAACTTTCCTGGTTGACTGTTTCTACGGAACATGACGAATAGATGTTTATTACGGCATATTTTACATTCTCAATATCCGTTCGATGTTTTTTATAAAGGCTGAAGCGTTTTCATTTTCGGAGCCATCTTTCTTAGCAATTTCATAAACCCAACCAGTTTATTACATCATATCTTTCAGTTCTGTATAATGAAGTCCATCTGTTTTGCTCAATATTCCGTCCAAACGTAATTTGCCGCACTAAAATACTCGTGTAATTTTATGTGAAACTGATGTAATGTTGCGGCTCTGCTTTCGTTGAACCGTATATTCAGTTTGTTTTTATGGGAGGAACTACACTGGCACCTAAACAGGGCACTTAGTTTATGATCTTCATGTATATGCGTAACTGTCATGCATCCTGTGCTCCTTTTCATTATGAGGATCTATGTATCGCGGACTTTGCGATCCTCTGTTTGAGATTTCCATTCGCTCTGCTGCACAACCAGGTGACTGTTGTTCTGACAGCCTAAGCTTCCACGGTCCAGCATAGGAGATTTGGAATGATTGGTCCATTTTAGGGTTGTTAATATCGGTTTTCCAGCAAACCAATTATCGGTTTTAGAAATCCGATTTAAAATCGATTATCGTTGTTTAATTGGCCTTCATACAAAATTATAATATGATTATTATCATATAATGCAAGTTACTGAAAACCGATTATCCGTGCACGGATTCTACTTATTACCTCGTTGGCTGTGGACGACTCCATTTTACATATGAAGAGGCAATTATTACGTCTCACGTCGGAGTTCTACGCCAGTGGTTGGCTGTGGACGACTCCATTTTACATATAAGAGGCAATAATACGTCGCTGTGGGGTTCTAATATTACCTCGTTGGCTAATCCTGTCATTTAAGAGAATAATACGTCGCTGGGAATTCTACTATTACCTCGTTGGCTGTGGAAGACTCCGTTTTATATATAAGAGGCAATAATACGACCATGATAAGAGGTCGTTGGAACGATGCCTTAAGCTTTCATCTATGTCTATGTTTAGTCTAAATATATCTATCGATGTCAGAGGCCATTTAGAACAACGACCTCTTATAATTATTATTGTTATATTATATTATTTAGAAGGCCGCTAGCGGTCACGAATTTTAAACTGATCTGCCGGCCATGAAAAAATCATATATATTAAACAAATTAATAATTTTTTCTCGCATATGTAATTTTTACTACGAAAATTATTATAAAAACGAATTATATTATCGTTTTGTCAATATTAAAAACCGATAATCTTTTTCGACCATTCGGATTTCCGATTAATTATCGTTTAACATCCCTAGTCCATTTTCTTGGAATTAGTTGACTAGCAATATGCGACATATATGTTTCTTGGTCTTTCTCCGACTTATTCGTAATCGTATTTCTAAACTCTAAATTTCACAAACGCTGCACTTGTTTACTGGCGATGAATATGAATTCCATAAATTCTTGAAACTAGTCCATTCGTATGTGGTTTTGTGTTGTCGATTCGCAAACGCCTCTGATCTGTTTTTCTTAAAGTTGCGCTACTTTGTTTTGTGAATGCAAAAATGATTGACGAGGTTGCATATACTACAAAAGAGAGCGGTTCGTATTATCGATGGCGCTCCATACAGCTCCCACACGAGACAGATATTTCAAGATCTTCGTATCTTAAAAATTGACCAAATTAATGAATCGCAAATATGTGAATTTATGTACCGCTTTACCAATAATTTATTACCACCTGCCTTCAAAGACTATTTCCCCTGTGTGTCTGACGTACATACTCACTACACCAGAGCCAGAGATGATTATTGGACAGGATCTGCTCGTACAAATTCGCGTCTCTTTTCGATTAAATGCACTGGCCCAGCTGCGTGGAACAGTCTGTCTTTAAATATTCGCAGACTGCCTAACCTTTACTTATTCAAAAAGTCACTGCGCAAAATACTACTGGAATCACAGCTCGTCTAACTCTTTGATTTGCTAGTGTTCTACATGAACTACGTGTTTTTTTATATTTTGATTCAATTTTTGTGATCTCTTTTCATTCTGTTTAATTCTTGCTTTTTCTCGCCCTTCCTTGTATTTAAATGTATTCACGTTTGCTATGTTTAACCTCATTGGTAAGGGTAAGCAATATCTGAAGTTACACTATACATGCTTGGTTTGGTTTGATTCTAGTTAAGGTTTTTTTGGTTTAGTTTGAATGTAGTTAAGGTTCATGTTTTTTGCAATAGCTTTTTGTTTCGAAACTGAATACTGACTCTAAATCTTTCCTGTTGTTATCATGTACTGCGATAACAGTAATAACTTAGGTGACCCTAGCTAGCAGGACTATTGTCCTTTCGGGGTTCCCTTTTGTGGCTAATGATATCAATTAATCATGCTGCTACTGTGTTGTGATGCCAACAATGGCAAGTAATCATGTTACCTTTGTTTCACTTTAATGGCTTCAATAAAAGAATTGAATTGAATTGAATTGATTTTACAAATGCAGGAGACAGTATGGGTCCTCAACATGGCTTTGAGTTCAGCACGAAGGACGCCGATCATGACATTGTGAATGCCAGCAGCTGCGCTCAACGTTACCACTCTGCATGGTGGTACGGCGCCTGCCACAATGCTAACCTTAATGGTCTCTACTTACGTGGAAATCACTCTGTCCTTTGCCGACGGCATTAGAATGGAACTCGTTTCGTGGCTTCTACTACTCTTTGAAAGCAACAGAAATGAAGATCGCTCGCATTGATTAGACGCGCCAGCAACTTTTAGTTCTGCTTCAGTGAACTACCCTTCTATCCTGACGATGACTAACTGCTTTGCTTACTAATGACATTCTGTTCCTAATTACATTTAACATCGTATAGACTGGTGCAGGCAGTTCTTTTGTGTGGTACTAAAAATGCGCTATAGTAGCCTACGTGTTCAGATATACGAAACATTTATGTGTGCATTGCGCTTAACAGTTTCCAATATGCGTTGTGAAAGATAAATTTGGTACACCATAAGCTGTTATTCGATTTCCAAAATTATATATTTTCTTCAATTCATAGTTCACTTGTAAGCGAGTTTATTCGACAAGATAAGGTCAGCCTATTTCGTTAATGTGATTTGGACCTAAGAGGGAGGGGAAGAAAAATTTCTTATTAGCCAGTTCATCAAGCAATAAGTAGCAGTAGGCCTAGCCTACATGTAGGCCTATATATTTTATTGTAGCCTATAGTCATTAACAGAGTAGTGCATTTGGTGTCGGAATGTGGACCTAAGAAATTCAATGGGCTCATTTACACAAGTAATTTAACAGATGGTGGCTCACAATAAATGTGCGGATTTTTTAAAACAGGCTAAGGTACAAATGATAGTTCAAAAATAGTCGGGCCTCACAACCCAGGGCTTGCATATGATTTACATAATGAAAAGCGGCACTGGTGAGCCATGACAGCCCTAAATAACTGAAACTTTTAGCTTTGTGTAGCCTACATGAAAATATTCATCCAGTTGACTTGGTCAATGAAGCTTATTAACGGCTTCGCATTGTTTAATGGGGCCATATTTGTTCATTCAAATAATTATAATTATGGCCTGCAAAAACTGTTCATTTTGTCTAAACAAAGGGTTTAAAATGAGTTGCTTACACGTATTTGTGCACCAGTTTACATTGGTGTACAAAGGCTACTTTTGTCATACTTCCAGCATCCATTCTTACAACACGAGAGGTTCGAATTCCTAGCGTCGTGACTATGCTCACACTAATACTCGATTATTCTCTATTGAATCTATTGTAGGCCTACCTTGGTGTGGAATAATATCCCTCTAACTATTGTTTCTTCACCTAATCTTTTAATTATCAGAAAAAAGCTACGCTGCCCTTTTAAGTTAAGGAATTAATTGACTTAAATTAGATGATTTTGTCTGTATTGCTATTTTAGTTAAGATTGTGTACTTTTTTGTTTAGTTAATGTGGCTTTATCTTATGCTTCTTTTCAGTTTGTTTGACTTTGTGCCAATGGCTTATTTCAATCTAAGTATCGATTGGATGTCTTTCTTTCCTATCTGTTTTTTTTTACATGTTTAGGTGCACCTATTTGATGGATGATCCCTTCTGGGCTCCCGTGTAGCCAGAACATGTAAAAGAGGTATGTTCGGTGCCTTGCAGCCGAAAGGTTGCGGGTTCGAATCCACCTCAAGCCGCCGCGTAATTTCTGGGCAAGTCCTTCACTCGCAATTGCTCATGCGCTTCGGCGTGAAACTCCGATTCAGTGTCCGCGCTGTAGTCGGGAGCGCCTCTGAGTAGACATCTTGAAGGGGCGCTATAACAAGTGACCTTAATAAATAAATAAATAAAAAATATTATTTCATTTGTTCTTTTTCTCTCCTGATGGTTACAGAAATAAATGATTTGATTTGATTCTGTTTAATATTTTGAGTTTGAAAGGTATGTTGAACCTTGGTAATTTATACTCATTACATAATCAAACTGTTTAATTGCCTATCAAGATTTGTGACAATTCGATGGAAATTTAAATAAGTTAGTGACAGAGTGATTGACAATTTCAGATATCTATTCTGTTTATATTATTATAATAAAAACATTTCTTGTGGAATTTTATCTGTTGGTTTTTGATTTTGTCCATACAATCGATCATATAATTATAATTTGTTGTCATTTGGTGTTTGCATCTTATTTTAATTGTCAAGAAATAACTATATGCGTGTTCGGGATTGTCAGGAGATATGGTAAAAGAATAGGGTTTGTTCTGTTTTCATTCCTTCATTCAATAATTCGTCCTTTAGTTTATAAAAATTTAGTTTTCTGTTTCTCTTTGTTCGTTTATTCATTCAAAAAGCTATACATTAAATAGCCAATTTAAACGCTAGATAACCTGCGGATTACCACTCAGACACCGTCACGCGCAACACCAAACAGAGGCAACTTTACATTATGTAAAACAACTTAGCAAATGTCACAAAGTGTAACACTAACTCCGCCAATGCCCGTTCTCTCGTGGTACCAGTCCCGAGCCTGGATGGGAGGAGGAGGGCGACGCTAATCATCATGGCACAGCGCCGCTAAACAGTGACTAGCCAATTGTGTAACTAATTAATTAGGCTACGAGGGCAGGTTTGCTGTAGCACGATTCGCAGTAACATAGTGGAAGAAATGATTATTGACAGTAGTATCGTTTTGTATCAATCCTTTTACTATTAATATTAATAGGCACTCAACAATGCGAGTCAGCAACGTCTCTTTGTCACATTCAGGGATTTTAACTGTCTAGATTTAATATTATGTTCATCAGGGTAAAAATTTGGTTCGCGATTTCTGCTCCACCTGCGCCCCATAGCAAACAGCTATAATGAGTACACTGACCGTGCACTGTCGGTGGGAAGATGAGACGGCGAGTGAGAGAACTGGCCACCCTTCCTCATATGCCGAGGCTGAGAAAATGAAGTCGCGAATACTCCATGCTAATGGCTGCCTGAGGGCTAGCTTACGAGAATGCTCTTCTTCTTCTAGTCTATTACGCAGCCATTAGCATTCAATAAGCGTCACCGCGCAAGAAGTCCTCAACCCAGAGTCATTCCTAGACTGTGTATGTATCGAATGCACCAGGTAACCCGTATAATAGACCTAATGTAGTTTAGGTCTCAGTAAGAGATCAGTGCCGTAGCGAGGGGTGTCCTAGCGGTGCCATGGAACGGGGCGCAACTCAAGATGTGTGCAAATTTTCAGACGGAATGATTTAATTATTAAACTAATTACTTTATCTTGAAATATGAAATATTCATCATCACTAAATAAATGCAATAAAATAAATAACCACAAATAGAAGTGTATATGTATAATATAATATCAATAGATTATAACTTACATGTACATGTACCTGTGCAGGCTTATTTTAAGTTGTCGTTGACTCTTTCGAACATAATTAGTAAAGCGCCGTTCAGAACTTTACATTACATTACAATGTAGCGTACATCTAAATATTTTCCTTTTTAACATCTGTGTTTTCATAGTTTGCATTGATTTACTTTATAATTGCGCTCTGTGCCAAGAGTAAATCAATGTATACAATGTATATGTGTATAATATATAGTAGCAGCTCTGTAATGTTGGCCCGCAAATAATGAGGATGTAATTGAAAAACTGCCATTAACATCGGCAGTCTTGTGTAGCATATTGTCTGCCAATAAAGCCACAGCAGATACGAAGTCAGTCGGAGTTTCATAAGGAATACACTATGGGTCTATTATCAAGCATGACTTCCCTATTCTTCGTTGTTAGTTTGCTTTTTCTGTTGGCAAATGGTAATACCACGGTGCACGAATATTTGCTGCCCAAACTGACTAATCCGGAGAATTGTTGCAATGCAACGACCAGTCTCTTGCTGACAATGGTCACGGCTATCAACGATCTCAATAATAAGCTGGACAGATTAACTGCATCTGAAGAAAAATGCGAGCGACAACTTGTGCAGCAAAGCCAACAATTGAAAGGTATGCACTTTCATTTATTCATTGATTACATGTTATAAATGTAGGTGTCTCTTCTTTTCCACACACTTTGCCTACCGTTGACTTCTGGAGTTAGTTGTGGGCTACGAAAGTGATCATTGCCAAATATATTCCCACCGTATTATTCCCAGGTCAGCGCTCCTGCTCTTGACCACTTATATACGTAGCCTACATATTACGTACAAGCCTAAGCCTATTATTATATAAATTCCAAATGGAGAAGCCTTTTAGAGATTCTAATTAGAGCACTTAATATGCAAATTTACCAAATCAAATCAAATCAATCAAATCAAATCATTTTTATTGACCTTCAAGAACAAAAATTGCCAGATTACATGAAAACACACAAATGCTGAGAAAAAGTAAAAAACGAACAGCCAAAGATATTCAATGTAAATATTTACGTAATACAGTTTTAAATCCGCAGTAGAAAGCATAATGGGTTAGAATAGAAGGGTCAATAAAGGAGACCTAAAGGGACCTAGGTCCCGCTAATAAGGCCCCAGTTTCAATTAGAGAAGCGATAGCCATTACCAAAAGTAAGGTGGTCTTTAGTTATGCATTGTTTATAGGTAACTAAAATTGCAGAGAACATGACTGGAATTAAAAAGAAAAAAAAAGAAAATAATAATAACCAAAGAGATAATTACATGGAGATAGTCACAAAAAAGCTAGGAAAAAAGATAGGAAAAAAAACAAAATTAAATAGGAACACGACAGTAGCCTATTACTCAGACCTGCAGAGGCTTATCCAGAGACAGAAGGTAAACACGGAGCTTTTTTTTAAATACATGGAGATTGGGAGTATGTCTTAGAGAGAAGGGGAGACTGTTCCAGGCTCTTGGGCCCCATGAGATAAGCGAGAACTTACCGTACGTATATTAGTGCGAGAGAATTCCACAAAATACTTATTGCTTTTGTTGCGCGTGTTGTAAGTGTGCAGGTCAGAACTAGATTTAAAGTAATTGGAAAATGCAATTGGGAGCTGGTTATAGGTATAACGGTACATAAATTCAGCCACTTGATAGAAGTTAATTTGGTCTATTCTCATTATTTCAAGGTCTTGAAATAGAGCAGAAGTATGAGAATTAAAGGGGGCCCTGGCCAAGACCCGAACCACTCGTTTTTGGAGTGTGAGAAGCCTCCCTAGCCTAGTTTTACCACGAAATCAACCTCAATAATTGAAGTAACACATAATTATAATTTTATAACATTTACTTTTTGTATTGTTCCGATTGTAACAATACATTATTGTAGGCGACAATTACAATTTTAGTTAGTATTTGTATATGAATATTCGTATATAATTTTTTGTCGTAAACTAGGTTCGTAATGTATATGATAATTTTTTATTCTCTTATAGTCAGGGTTTAGCTTTCTGTTATCTCAAACGGTATGCAAAAACCTGACTTAGGTCTAATGGTGTAGGGTGTCTTTTCAGAAAGTAAGCATTATCGTATATTTTACCGTTGACGGTGTCTATCAATAATTT
The DNA here is from genome assembly GCA_020284085.1 of Aporrectodea caliginosa. Lineage (NCBI taxonomy): Eukaryota > Metazoa > Annelida > Clitellata > Crassiclitellata > Lumbricidae > Aporrectodea > Aporrectodea caliginosa. The sequence goes on from JACEVL010001079.1 coordinate 158,100, forward strand.
AATATTTTCTGTACGAATCATATCATATGCGCTACTTGGACCATCTTATTTCCTGACAACTCCCAAAACGTAGGGTCTAGTCATTTTTGCTGAGCATTAAACATAGTTGTTGCAAAAATTTTAACGAATATTTTGTTGACAGTAATTTTGGATACCATTTTAATGGCGCCTCAAGACTGTAGCGACATCAGAGCCTCTGGTGGAAGCGTTAGCGGCGTCTACAGAATCACCATCGGAAATATTTCCAACCGAATTGTGATGGATGTCTTCTGTGACCTGGAATCTCCTGTCCGTAGCTGGCTGGTATTCTTAATAACAATTACTCATCATGTATTGTTACGGTTTAATTTTACTCTGATAATAATCTCTAATTTTAGTCAATAATATTCTAAAATATTTATAAGATTCATACAATCGACTCTTTTTAAATTTAGATAATCAGCATAGTAAATATTTATTTTCTTGCATATGCCCTCAATTTATTTCCGCGTTTGATTCTTGTCATATTTTTTATTGTGTCCGCAACCTGAAATGTGTCAGTGAGTGGGGGGCTTACAAATGAACTTCCCAAAATCCCTACACGGTATTAGTCAGAGGAGAGACCCGAACAGGCACACTATCCGCCACAAGATGAGCACTCGTCCAATCTGCTACAGTGTCACACTAACGACTGTCGTAAAAGACAGAGCAAATGGAAGTTGCACACGGCATCAGTGCACATTAACTTAGATTAGGAGCAGAGGCGGCGCCAGAAATATTTTGTAACCATGGCACAAGTAACCAGTTCAGATGGCGATTTATGCCTCAAATAAAGTTTCGGTTGGGCAAAAATTCTGGAAGCTTTGTGGCAGGGCAACAACCAGGGCAAAAAGCTTTTTACCAGGGCATTTGCCCTGGCTTGCCCTGCTGTAGAGCCGCCACTGTTCAGGAGTAAAAAATATTGCATAAATGGATGAAATCATAAACACAATAAGTTTAAGAAATTGCAATGGATCGAACGTATTTAAATTCTTTATTCGTTAGGTTTTTCAACGACGCCAAGATGGGAGCCAGAATTTCGAAAGGATTTGGAATGAATATGCAAATGGCTTCGGAAATCCAGCCGGCGAATTTTGGCTGGGTGAGTTAAAGAATGTATCTTCGAACGTTATTTTACTCGTTTTTTTTATTTTTATGTAACTTTATTTATTTATTTATTTACTCTCTGTAATTATTTTGTTTAATTTTATTTTTGTCTGATGTTCCTTACGTTTTCTCCGTACTTTCTAGGATTCAGCTAATTTACGTCACTACTAAATTTTAATGTCATCGTTTGAGAAATAAATAGCACAGTACAAGAAACACAATTTATAAAAATTATTTGAATTTCTAAGTTATCCAAAATGCGAAATGTTTTCTTTTACACAGTAATCTCCGATTGACTTACAAACTGACTGTTATTACTCAATATCAAGTTCTTATGATTATTATAAAAGTGAAAATGTTAAGTTCAATTTTTAATTAAGTAGGCCTACACTCTATACTTACAAAGTTCAGTTTTAAATTTTTATGTTGCAACGTTTTCACTTTTGACTGCTATTTTAATAATTTTAGGCATAGCCCTAACCTGCAGTAACTACGCTGTCAAACTGTCACTAACGTTTCCTCAGATATGATTGTACAAAATGTTTTCAGGTAACATTGCACTTTATCTTCTAACTTCCACCAGAAACTACACGTTGCGAATCGAAATGGAAGATTTTGAAGGGCAGAAACGATTTGCAGAATACTCGAAGTTTTCAATCGCCCCACCTTCGGATAACTATAGACTCACTATTTCAGGATACTCAGGAGATGCAGGTGTGAAACTTCTGTGCAAACCAAACCAATTAAATCTTCTAATAGAGCATTGCCAGTGTTGTAGAATTTGACGATTAGTTCTCAATTTTACAAAAAAGAATGTTAAAAACGTTCGCATATAGAATTCAATGCTATAATCTTTGGCTATTAATATATGCTATTACAAGGTCACAGTGAATTAGCTCAAGTGAACATAAGTAACCTGTTTTACAAAAATGAACAGAGTGCATAAGTAACTTTAGATGTTTTACATACCGTACTATCCGTTTGATGTTTATAACGAATGAAAACGTCTTCATATTCGGAGATGTTCTCTTAACAGGTCTTCAATAAACTATTATTATACTTTATTTTCTTACCCATCAATAATGCACATAGTGTTGCTTTGTTAATAATTATTCAGTCTAGCAGCAATATTCCGCACTAACCACACCGGGTGCCTGTGCACAAATGCATAGGCTATAGTTTAAGATCCTAATACATACGCTTAATTAAGGAGCTATGCATCTCACTCTTTTCGATTTCTTGTTTAAGATTTCTCTTCGCCCTATTGCGCAACCAGGTGACCTGGTTGTTTCACGGTCCAATATATGAAGTTTGATATGATTGGTCCAACTAGTGGAATAAGTTACCTAGCAACCTGCGACATGGGTTTCTTTGTCTTTCACAGCCTCCTTTCCCTAATTGATTTAAAACTTTTCTAGTCGATCAATGATTTGTGTTGTCAAATAGGGAACGCCTCCGATTTGCTTCTTTGTGATTGGCGCTATATAAATTTGCGATTATAATTAGAAAATCTACTCTAAGCACAACACTGGGAAATGATTTTCTAAATGCAGGAGACAGTCTGTCTGGTGCAAGTGGTTTTCAGTTCAGCACAAAGGACGCCGATCATGACATTTGGGGAAACAACTGCGCTCAAGTTTTCCATGGAGCGTGGTGGTACAGCAAATGCCACAGTTCCAACCTCAATGGTCTCTACTTACGTGGAAATCACACATCTTATGCCGATGGCATTGAATGGTACACGTTTCATGACTACTACTACTCTTTGAAAGCAACAGAAATGAAGATCGCTCTCATAAATTAGACGAGCGAACACATTTGAGTTCTCTTTTGTTAACTATGCATTAACATCGGTTTAACAACAATCATAATGGTAATTAAAACGACTCACTGCACTTAACTTTCTCATAAATTATGTATTATGAAAGATAACTTTATACATCATAGGCTGCCATACAGTTTAAAAATAGTTTTGACTTTCTCATAATTTACTTTCAAGTGATTTTATTGAACAATATAGGGTTAAGCTATTTTGTCACTGATTTCTTTAAAATTGTACTTAATCAACAGAAAAAGTACATCTGGTTAAAATCATCTTTGTTATGACAAAGCATCGTTAAACAGAAACTATCTGCCTACCATCTATTTCACGTGATGGAACAAAGTAGCCTACTTGAGGTAATTCCAGAATCGAAGCATCTGCAAATTTCACTGGCAGCGCAGTAATCTCCAAAACTAGCAAGCTAACAATCGCAGCGGGAAGCCCTTTTTGATCGCTTGCCCAAGAACCTGGAAATCTCTTCCAGCCGTACAAGTTCATGGCTTTGTTACTTGCTTAAAACAAACAGCTCAGGAATTCCAAACAGGAATTGCAAACAAGAAATGACCAGTCTAACAATGTTTAAGTTTTCATGTTGAGCATTCTTTTAAGCAAGACGTTGGTAACTTATTAGTTTATCAGAACCTTTACCTGACACAGACTTTGACTTCCACAAAGGAAGCTTTTCCCTTTTCAAATGTTAACCCAGTCACATTCATTAGACTAAAACTGGCCCCAGTTGAGACCCTATTGGCAGTTGGTGTCCAACTAAAGATCCTATATGAACGTGATTGTCGGTCAGCAAGAACGATAATTTTATTCAGAACAAAGTCGTGGCTCTTCTGCTTTAATAATAAACCTAAACGTCGTAACCCCGCTTCGCACGGGTTATGTCTGCCTTTACGTATCGTTCCCGCTTAATTACCTTAGTTACCGTAGGCTCATTTGTCTGGTACTTGCCGGCTAGGCCCGTCCGTGTATTTGAATTTACTTAAATGTAGCTCTATCATTCATATACAGTGTATCGTACCCACTTTATTTGAAAATGCAAAATGTAAATGTTCGCGTTTTTCAATAGCGATCGAAGAGGGCCTCGACCCTGCTCATTTTTCAATGAATTGATCGGGTGAGTCCCAACCTTTCACCACCGCTCGCCCGCTTAAATGAACACCGCGCAGTTTAGGGTTCATTACCCACCATCGGGAAGCGACCAGCGATCCGCACGTTCTCTATTGCACAGAGGCTCATGAGACTCAGTCTACGCTCTTACCAATGTAGCTAGATGACGTTATTCGCTTGTCGGAGAAATCCCGAAATGCCTTGCGAATGCGTTTGATATGCACAATGAGCCCGCTGTCGAATGACATGAGAAATCAGAAATGTCGGCGTAATTTTGCAACGCTAGTCACCAAATCGAAATTTAAAATGTCCACATATCGGAATTTAAAGTTAACTGCGAGCTGAAAATAGTCGTGTTGACCTACAGATTCGCGTAAGAACGTTTCGTAAAATTCGTCAACTCGCTAAAGCGCTCCCTTTGTGAGCCTTTAGTGTGAAGGGCAAACAACAAGCAAACGGCTATACGAACTGAAACTTTCAGACTTCTAGTAGCCTATAGATTATGAAGAGAAACAAAGTAAAATTTGGTTGCGTCTGATGGTAAGCAGTTGGGCCAGCATCAGTAGTGGCGCTTCTGAAACTCATCTACATGTATGACGTGCAGGTAAGTCTGTTGAAAGGTCCATGGTTTATGTTAAATGCCTCAGTCTTAGAACCAAGCATAGAGTTATGCATTTGTTTGATGTCGAACCATCGGTGCTCGCAATGTAACTATTCACTCTCGAATTCTAGCTAGTAACCTCTCTTCCACGTTTGCTTTTCTCGAAGCCTTTTTCTTCTCTTCTGGCCTTGCGCACTGGGAGCGCCTCTGAATGGTTCACCCTATGAGAGGCACTTTAAAAATGTTTGAATACAATAATCAAGATGGAAATCCAATTAACTATACACTGAAAATTGCCTCACATCATATATGTATCACATTTTCATTTTTCTTGAGCATAGATCAGCATAAAAGGCCAATAATTATTTTTGAATAATGGGATAAGGGTTCAAACCTTGTATCCGGATACAAATATATTTGAACACCTATCCACCATAACCACAGCATGTGTTGCATTGTGCACTTCTACAAACCTGCTCATTGCTCAATCAATACAAGAGGATATAATAATTTTTATTTATGTTTTCGATGTTTTCAGTCAGTGTGGATTGTTGCTGCTATGTTCTGCTATCTTTAATAGTATGTTCTTCCATTTCAGACGAAGCTTCTTCTCTTCCCGGATGTTGAATAACTTCATCTGTTCACTGATTTTCAGTAACTGTTCCGATGTAATTGTTTTTAAGATTTTAACCAAATGTTGCATAGAATCATAATATGTAATGTATGGCAGCTGATAGTAATCGCAGAAGTTGAGCCAGTAACGAACGGCGTGCTCATTATAAGTGTTTGGATCTGGAACGGAGTGTTGAGAAGGATGTGGTTCAATAGCTGACCCGGTGGGTCTTGGACCATAGGCGCCGCTCCAGGTTCGCTCTCGCATGGCCGTATGTTTCAATTCCCATTCGATCAGAAGAGTCTTGGAAGGCACAAACAATGGTATATTCATTCGGTATTGTTCAAAAAAGCTCATTACAGACACTTGATACGGAACGTGTATTATTCCACGGTGAGCTGCAAGATCCGAGTATTTGTAGCTGCCATATTTGTGTCTTAAACGCATAATGTCAATAGTACAATTCGCGGCTTTGCAAGCGCCATAATATTGTCCAAGAGCGTGTTCGAAGAATCCCGTGTTGGTGTTTTGCCCGAAAAGAAACCCTAGGGTCGGCTTATATGTCTCGTTGTGAAAATTACAGAAGCTAGGCAACAGCAGAGGTTGAATGCCTGTGAAATACTTGATGTATTCGACATCATACAAATTGTTTGCGGCTACAACATTCCACGGCATAGATGCATATTGAACCAGATTTTTGTTCCATTTTGTCCATCTTTCCTTCCCGAATCGCCCCAATTCATAGCGATGGGTAGACAATATGATTAGACTCTTGTTAAATGGAGCATACAGTTCACAAAGCGCAGAAGAGTGGAAACAGGCAAAGGCATCAACTGACGCTAGTTCAGTATCGTTCACGTAGGCATTGTAAAACTTTGGAATCAGAGAATAATCCAGGTGCATTGCATTGTGTGGGTTGATGATTTTCAAGGTCTTCATTCCTTCACAAGTCTGTGTTCGATGGCATCGTGTATAGTCAAGACTTTTGTCTATGACCCTGACTCCCATCGGTTTTAGAAAGTTCTTGATATCGTGAATCGGTCCAATGTGGAGGTCGCTGCTCCAGATAACCAGAGGCTTTACTTTGAAGACGGGCAGAGAAACTTCTTCGAAATCAATATAAGCAGACAAAAAGCGACGAATATCTAAGAACTGTTGACTAATGACCATGGAGAGAATTACAATAACCATAACGATTGACAGCGTCCTCTTCATCGTTTGCCTCGGTATATGCGAATTACTGCAGTTGTAGTTGAAGACGAGCTTGATGCTTTCAAAACTAAAAAATCAATCACAAGAAGCAGCTTGTTATAATAGATGTCCTTTTTTAACTTTGAAAATCAATAATTCAATTTTTTGGCCGCATGATTTATGTTAATTTCTAGACGCTTGATTGAGTAGCTTTTTAGTATCTCAGAAGTGAATATTATATCTTGGCCGTGCTATGAAGCACGATGAGCCACTATTTTAGGTCTGGCCACGTCGAGAGATCTTTTGCAGTGCATTCAACAACAGCTAACCGTGGGAAGATTGTTCGGTGGGCGTTGGTGCGCGCTGCAAACGTCTATTTGTCTCGGTGTCATTCTTAGTCGTTGTCACCATACAGGCCAGAGACTCAGAATATCTGCATCATCTGTCATTTGTGATATGGGTTCAACAGTTGTTGCCTTCTGCAACATTTAAAGCGATTGCGTATTTTTTTGATCAACTGTGACTAACATGGAATGTTATACTGTTGTGAATTAGTATTGTTATGTGTATGGGGAGGGGCGAATGATCGCATAATTATGACAGATGAAGCCTGTGACAAGTCCTTCAAATCCGATTGATGAAAGCCTTCAAATCCAATTGATGAAAGCCCACAGTGAAATGCTGACCAGACAGCAGGCAGAAATTCGGTCTATAGGTAGCGCATAATGATGAGGAAAAGCGTTAAGAGGTGTTGTCAAAATAGACAGATGCAGAGAAAGTAAACAGGATTGTGAAATAGACTGACGCAGAGACGTGAATACTGGGGTCAGGATGGAGGAAGGTCTGTCCTGAGATCAGGAGACAGGATGTTTAAGAGTACCACTCGTTGTCGTCAAAAACTAATGCATATACAAGATAGACAGGAGAAGAAACTATAGGCTATAGTTGATTAAACTTCGTATCTTCTATCGTTGTCTAACGCGTGATGTACATTAACCGATGGCAAACCAAACCCAAGCTGTGTAATAAAATTAATGTTAAGCAAAGGTTTTCTATTATTATGGACCACTAGTAATATCTGTAAGTTTGCCTTTTAACGAAATCAGAGCGAATAGTCAGGCCTAGAGTAAATTAGTCGATCAGAATCTAGATATCAGCTATTGAAATCAAGTGACTGACTGCTAAAACATCTGATCCTACAGGTAAAATGCTTGCTGACCCATTACGACTAACAATCTATGTCCCTTCTCGCTTGGACCAAAACACAAATTAATGAAGGTGATGTCTTCTTTTCGAAGAACTTCAACTTTTGTGAATGCTCGGAAGAAGTTTATCCGTTGCCATTAAACCCTTACACAGGCAAGTAAGCAAGTAGTTTGGAAGCGACAGAAAGCAGGATGTGAACAACGGTACTTCCAGTTGATGATCATATACTGTTCTCTTGTCAAGATCAAATGCTTTACCTTGAAATGTTATCAGTGGTGTAATACACAACATAAGCAAAGTGGATCAAAAAGAACCTTTTGACATTCAGAGCCAGAAATGCTGGAATGATGTGACTTAGTGCGTCGATGTGACTAAGACGCAATCCAACTCAAATCTAATCCCAAAAATAATTGTGTATGATTCCAAACCAGTATAACATTTTTTGTGATCAATGGTAAAAATTTTCTCGGAGGTCAAGAAGTTTCATAAGTGAGACATCTCGTTTATCCGAACAAACTCAATTAAGGCTTTGCGATTAAATACGACTGACGTTGATTAGAGACTAAAAAGCCTCAAAGCCCAAATTAATATTCAAGCCCCAAATCAGTATAATAATATCGCGGTCAACGGTATCAATGTCTCGATCGGTCAAGAAGCATGAGATGATATAGAATGAATACATGCAAATTTATATAATACATTTATTCATATTATTATGATTGTATGGTGCTTATGATGCACTGTGAAGTGATGAACTCCTTAGGATGAACTGTCTTCTGTGCTGAATTCCTTCGTTTAGCTCTTATTAGGTTAACTTCCATTCGAAAGCCAACAGCAATGTGGTTGACACAGAAATGCAGCCGATCTTTCACTGCTTCTGGTCTATTGCCCACACGAAAGAACTCCTTGATGAACTGTCTTCTTTGCTGTTCCTTCGTTTAGCTCTTCTGGTTAAATTCCATTTAAGCTTGCAGCACGTGTCCTTGACACAGAAATGCAGCCTATCTTTCACTGCTTCTGGTTCAGTCTGGTTGAAAGCAGATCGTCAACTCTCTTCACGGTCAGTCGAGAGAGAAGATCCAATCTTATCTAAATATGATGACTTATATAGCACCATTATAATAATGTCCACGACGTCAGTCGATGGTCGCTTTGAGTGAAATGGCAATCAAAACTCATAATCTATTGGAGAAACCAGGTCAAAATCCAGCAGATCAGAGAAAGCTGATAATCGTACGGTACGTGTGCACGCTGAAAGAGATGAGTTAACGTCCTCTGTTTATTAAAAAAATATGCAAGCGAAATCTGCCACCTTTTCACTCTTTATTATAATGGTGCTATATAAGGTTGGACCGTAACCAACTCCCTTCATCAACTCGTTCTTTGATACTATCTGGTGGGTCAGGTGCTTCTTTTCGCTTTTTTAAGACCACTCTTTTCGCTCGGAGGCTTTCGCACTGGGAGCGGCTCTGATTGGAGTTCACTGCGAGAGGCGCTTTATAAATTTATAAATACAATACAATACAAAGAAAGACGCTAAAAGCTCCATTATCAGCGAAGCGTAAACACAGGTGTTGTTGGAGACCATTGTCTGCCCTGTCCATGCACCGCACCCAATACAATAGTTAGCCTACTTGTTGTAGTCTACCACGCGCCCGTGTCCATAACAAGCTACACAAGCCGGCTGCTTTATATCCTCATGAAAGCTGTAAACCTTGTACTGTGATATTGTTGCTCGGAGAATAATAGCAGTATCCACGACCAGTGACCAAGTGCAATATTAATTTGTATGAATCTGAGTGGTGGGCAACGAGGATTGGTGAAAGAATCATTCGGCTGAGGCGACCATTGTATCTTTGAATCGAAATTTATCATTCGGTGAGTGATATAAGAAGTGATTCAGAGCATGACACTACGACAACCGTTTAGTGAGTTATTCGGTCACTTGCTCAATGCTTAGTTCAAAATCATTCAGTCAATTATTTCGTAAAGACCGGTGTTATTATATTCTGCCAACAAAATTGAAAATATAGTCATTTATGCATTCATTTTTTTCAATCGTCCGTCATCTCGCTCATTTATTCAGATTTGTTCGATTATTATCTCAAAGCTAACAAGTGCCTTTTTCTCGACATAATTATTCGCTCATTCGCTTACTTACTCACTGATTGAGGTAGTAATTCATTCATTTATTCATTCTCCATTCGGACAGTTAGGGCGTTAGTAACTCATCTTTAATTAGGCTAAACTGCATTTTAACCAGTCAGCGACTTTGGCTATGGTGAAGTTATCTCAACAATGCTTAAATTAAGTAATGCATGCATAGTCCTACCTGTTTCATCACGGACATCCACCTGTTGTCGTTCTATCTCTGTCTGTAACTCGATTTATCGCGTTACTTGGCTAAGCCGTCCCAACGCTGTTACTTTCATTGGCCTACGTGTGCTACCCCGCCTTTCAACCGATGTACTGACTGGTTGGCACATTGACACGCTGGCAGGCTGGTTGGCTGACCGACTGAATAATTAGAATAAATAAATATTTCTTATGGAATAACTAGTCTTAAATGTGTCTAGCATTCTTAGTACATGTAGGTAGATAGATACATCTCATACAGAATTTTACAGAATATCTACATGCGAATTTTAAAAGTAATAATCAAAGTCGAAAATATTGCAGAATTTACAGTAACACAGCTAAACGTGAGACAGCATACTCACCAATTCCGTCATAGCCCACAGAAAAAAACTGTAGCCCGTGAAAGCGACATGCAAGAGTAGGGTAGTTTTTATAATTATGAGCAGCTGTGTCGATGCGCACCAAAGCCTATAAGCTCCGCAGTTTCATGCAGGCATTATCCTGACACACTGCTCACGTAACAGACCACTCAGAAATGACGTGGCCATTTAATGGTATCAGTAGGCTACAACAGATTTCCACTGAGGAGCCAACAGCAAAGCCTCGCCACCTTTAGAAAGACCCTAGTGTATCTCAGCAGAAAAGTCTTGCTATTGTTAAGCTGACAACAATACCCTCACTTGTTATACCCAACACATAGCATGAATATAAAGCAGGTGTAGTCCTACATCTATTGAAGCGTTATGGGCGAAACAAGAAAACCAGAGCGCTCTCACACACGCAACACGAACGCACGCATACAGATACAGACACAGACATACGTACACAAACACAATAAGATGCACTCTGCATGACTCCCATACAAATACAAAGCATACAAGTTTGGCAAGTGTATAATGCGTCTCGGGAGTAAGCGCCATGCAATTTTTTTCACATCGACATGCATTACTGGATAATTATATAAATTTTAGGTTGCACAGGTCAAGACAGTAAGGAAACCTACATGTATTAACGCGAGTGTAATCTGACCAAAACTAATAATGCATGTTATTATATAATGCTGTGCGAGTGTGTAATAAATCATCTCGACTCACTACGCACAAACTGAGTCATGCAGAAATTTGATATGGCAATGTTATTATTTATGGTATCCGACGAATCCTTGTGCAACAGACCCCGCAGTACAACATACTTCCACAAAAGAGTAAAACTTCAAACCCCGCCCCATTAGCATCAAATATTCGTTTAACAGAAATTCAGGTTGACAAAACCGCAAACTGAAACCATAAGATAGAGTTTGGCTAGTTCTACAGTAGGTCGACAAGCCACGGGGTCAAACAGTCAATCCCGCCCGGGTGTTGTTCAATATTGTCAATAAATGTTCTTGTACAGAAGTCGAGATATAAAATTTCTATTGTCCTTCGGTGGTAGTTTGTACTCATGAGCCCGTGTTCATAGGCGCAAAGCTTTGTTATTGTCAAGATGACAGCGAAACCCTCACCTGTGATGACCAACCCATTCCAGAAAATATAAAGCAGTTGTAGTTCTACATCCATTGCAGCGTCATGTGCAAAACAAGAGCACAAAACTCACAAACACATGGCATTGCATAAATGAACGCACTCCGTATGAGGCACAGACAACGCATACAAGTTCCGAAGATGCATGTCTCTGTGGATAAACGCCATGCATCATGTTTTCTCATCGACATGCATAGCCTTAGGAAACCTGTAGGTATTAAGGCTAGTGTAATGCGGCCAAACGAACACGTATGTCATATATTTACTGTGAGCGGGTGCAATATATATATGAATAGAAATGCATCTGAATTTATATGCATATATATGACGTGGACATTTATGGCATCAGTACAACACATTTCCACGCAGACATAAAAAATTATAATTATATGTGTGCGTGCGTGCGTATACTTTCAAGCTGAAGTATAATATTTCCGCGAGCATAATATTATGATATCACATTCGCACATGATGCGCAAGGCAGCAAGCGAAGGCTCACAAAAACCAAGCCATAATCAGGTCACCATATCCGAAGACCAGCCCACCAAGACAAAGACAGTCTAAACGGTCGATAATTATGATCAATGTGAAATAAATAAATGTTGAGTGGAAATCGAAATGACACAAGTGATGGAGCATTGGAGCATCCACCTGTTGTTTCCGTAACTCTATTTATCATGTTACTTGGTTGAACCGTCCCAACGCAGTTACGCTGGTACGTGTGCTATCTTACTGCTCGATGGACGTACTGACGGGTTGGCACATTGACACGCTGGCAAGCTGGTTGGCCGACTGACTGAATAAATAAATATGGAATAACTAATCTGAAATGTGTGCAACGTTCTTAGTACATGTGGGTAGATAGATGCAGCTCGTTTAATTAACCATTCAGAATTTTACAGATCTCTTTTAAGTATGTATTTTAAATGTAATTCAATGTCGCAAATATTGCAGAATTTACAGTGACACAGGTCGGACAATATACTCACCAGTTCTGAGACAGCTATTAGAAAACTATAGCCGGTTATAGCGAAATGAAAGAGCAACTGAACGGAAGATTTCTCATAGGACAGATCAGTTCATTGAATATATTATGTAACTGTGTCCATCTGTACCAAGGCCTGGAAGAGTCCCAGGTTCATATAGATCATGCTGACGAACCATGCGCAAATAAGTCAAGCAGAAATTGACGGACATTTACGGCATTTTCTGCCCTCTTCGTTGCTTCTTCTCGCCCTCTTCATTCTGCTGGTTACTTGATTGTAATGCGAACCCCATTAACCCAGCATCGGGCTCTCGCTGTTGTGGGTCCCTCAATATGAAATGACCTTCCCCCTCCAGTTTAGCAGGATTCGGGAGGGGATTTCACCAGCATCTCTGCGCTGCTTAAAGACCGTTATCTTTTCACGGGGGCCTGTCACGCTGAGAGCGCTTCTGAATATCTCTGATGTGAGAAGCTCTTTACAAATGTTCAGATTATATTAGGATAGGTATCAGACAAACACCTGTGCAACGGACCTCGCAGTCCAGCACACTTCCACAAAGGAGCCAACAGCAAAGCCTCGTCCATTAGCAAAACCCCAGTCGGGATCTAGGGGATCTCAGCTGCAAAGCCTTGATATTGAACGGGGCCAATGCAGTGTCTTCATCACAGAGGCTGCATGCTCATTTTTTGATGTGTTAGTCTAGCAAATAGTAAATCTTTTACATTAATATATATATATATATGTATATGTATTACTGCTTAAGAAAAGTGTCAACAGCAACAAATTACAAGTGACACATATAAAACAGCAAAATTAAGTGATACATTTTTTTTCTAAGCTTGACGTCATGGAAGAGATAGAGAATCAGGGAGAAGAGGAGAAGGAGACGGAGGAGGAGAAGAAGAAGCTAGCCTCTGCAGTTAAATATGACAGACGGAGACGCTCCCTCGCCGTCTGATCTGCTCATCGATAGTTTAGGTCAGTGTAATCAATTTTAGATGAGCTCGCTTGAAGCGCCGGTGCCATGATGGGATTTGAACCCAACCTCTAGGTTAGCCGTCCAGCGTTCTATGCACTAGAATGTCTAGCACCATATATATCGTAACGTATTTAAAGATTTATACAAGCACCTTTGAAGCACTATCTCAGCAGTCCAGCACACGTCCACAAAGTAGGGACCTTGGGCAAAGTCCTTCACCGCAATTGCTCACGCCTCGGCGTGAAAGGATTCAGTGTCCGAACTCAGTCGGGAGCGCCTCTAGTAGAAATCAGGGGCGCTATAACAGTGGCTCATACATACATCATACATATATATATATATATATATATATATATATATATATATATATCAAATATATATATATATACATATACATACAATATATATATATATATATATATATATACATATACATACAATAATATATATATATATATATGTTATGTTATATATGTTAGAGCCCCTATAAAACTTACGACGCCTTACAAACATCTGTTAGCGTGGTCGTCTCATAAAAGTAGCCACCTTTCCATAGCTTTTCTTTGTGACAGGTGCCATACATGCAGTAGCCGAGGTTATTAAGTGCTTTTGATTCGTTAAGATCGTTGGAGCGTGCAAAATTGGCTGTCTTATTGAAATGATAATAATTGTGACCCAAGGGATCAAAATGAGTCACATGTCGGAAATTTTAGAATATGAGTATTTTACATACTCTTAAAGACCACATTTTTGCTTTAAAATGACATCAAAAGTTTGGTTCTACGTTACTTTTTGACAAAGTTACGAATGATTATGTGTTTTTTGTTGAAATTTTTTAAAATTTGTTTTAATATATATTCACAAAAAATAAAAGTATTGTCTGT
>JACEVL010001079.1:177500-272848 GCA_020284085.1 Aporrectodea caliginosa
AATTAAGTTGTAGAGGGATACTTTTTGAAGAGGGATGATTTCGTACGACTCGTAATCGTAATCGTAAATTTATATAGCGCCACGTCAAGAAATACTCCTCAGAGGCGCTCCCGACCTGACAACACCAAACCACGATCGAAAAGAATGGATTTCAAACGCCTGCGGAAAAGGGGCAAGGAAAGACCATGAAACTCATTACGTAGGTTGCTAGGCAACGTATTCCAGAAAGATGGACCGACCACAGCAAAGCTCTTATGGAGCACCATCGAAGTTCGAGCAACAGGGACAACCAGGTCGCCCTGAGTGGCAGAGCGAAGGAATCTACGACCTGGTATAGAGAGCACTGGCACACAAAGCTCCCTAAGATAGACTGGGGCTTGACCTGCAAGACAATTGCGCATAAGCAATTATAAGCATTAGGATCTTAAACTCATGGGGGATACTTTTGCACGAGGGGATAGTCCCTCCCGTTCAGATTCATCCGGCCGGATACTTCATTTCGTTAAGGAACATAATTTTATGGGGATGCTCTATTTCGTGAAATCGGCTGTTGGTACCGTATAGGCGATATAGGCGACTGTTTAGTGCGGCATTTTTCAAATTCCAGCAAAATGCAAGATGGTCACTTCCTTCAAAAAGATGTCATTTATGAGTAAGGAGTTGCATTTTTGTCCTTGCCTAGAGCACAAAACTGTCAAAAGCCGTCACTGCTCAGTGTGGATTGTTGCTGCTATGGTTTGCTATCTTTAATAGTATGTTCTTCCATTTCAGACGAAGCTTCTTCTCTTCTCGAATGTTGAACAACCTCATCTGTTCACTGATTTGCAGCAACTCTTTCGATGTTATATTTTGTAGGATTTGAACCAAATGTTGCATGGAATCGTAATATGTAATGTATGGTAGCTGATAGTAATCGCAGAAGTTGAGCCAGTAACGAACGGTGTGCTCATTATAAGTGTTTGGATCTGGAACGGAGTGTTGAGAAGGGTGTGGTTCAATGGCTGACCCGATGGCCCTTGAACCAAAGGTGCCGCTCCATGTTCTCTCTACCATTGCCGTGTGTTTCCATTCCCATTCGATCATAAGCGTCTTGGAAGCCACAAACAGTGGCATATTCATTCGGTATTGTTCAAAGAAGCTCATTACAGACACTTGATATGGTACGTGTATTATTCCTTGGTGTGCCGCAAGATCCGAGTATTTGTAGTTGGGATATTTGTGTCTTAAACGCATAATGTCAACTGTACAATTGACGGCTCTGCAAGCGTCATAATATTGTATAAGAACGTGTTCAAGGAATCTCCAGTTGTTGCTTTGCCCGAAAAGAAACCCGCTAGTCGGTTTATATGTCACGTTATGGTGATTACAGAAGCTAGGTAACAGCAGCGCTTGAATGCCTGTGAAGTACTTGATGTATTCGACATCATACAAATTGTTTGCAGCTACGACATTCCACGGCATAGATGCATATTGAACCAGATTTTGGTTCCATTTTGTCCATCTTTCCTTCCCGAATCGCCCCAATTCGTAGCGATGGGTAGACAATATGATTAGACTCTTGTTAAATGGGGCATACAGTTCACAAAGCGCAGAAGAGTGGAAACAGGCAAAGGCATCTACAGACGCCAGTTCAGTATCATTCACGTATGCATTGTAAAACTTTGGAATAAGAGAATAATCCAGGTGCATTGCATTGTGTGGGTTGATGATTTTCAAGGTCTTCATTCCTTCACAAGTCTGTGTTCGATGGCATCGTGTATGGTCAAGACTTTTGTCTATGACCCTAACTCCCATCGGTTTAAGGAAGTTCTTGATATCGTGAATCGGTCCAATATGGAGGTCGCTGCTCCAAATAACCAGAGGCTTTACTTTGAAGACGGGCAGAGACACTTCTTCCAAGTCAATATCAGACAAAAAACGACGAATACCTAAGAACTGTTGAGTAATGATCATGGAGAGAATTACAATAACCATAACGATTGACAGCGTCCTTTTCATCATTAGTTTCGGTTTATGCGAATTGCTGCGGTTAAAGTTGAAGACGAGCTTGATGCTTTCAAAGCTGGAAAATGAAACAGAAAAAAATAGTTATTATAATTGATGCAATTTGTATTTTAAAGTCAATAATGTGATTATTTATTGCCGCATAATTTATGTTTATTTTTAGACGCTTGATTGAGTCTTTTTAGTATCTCAGAAGCGCATATTATATCTTGGCAGTGTCATAAAGCATGATGAGCCACTTTTTAAGGTCTGGCCACTGTTTAAGGTCTGGCCACGTCGAGAGATCTTGTGCAGTGCATTCAACAACAGCTAACCGTGGGAAGATTGTTCGGTGTGAGTTGTTGCGTGCTGCGAACGTCTATTTGTCTCCGTGTGATTCTTCGTCTTTGTCGCCATACAGGCCAGAGACAAAGAATGTATGCTTCACCTGACATTTCCATATTCATCAGCTCTTGCCTCATCTTCGTGAAGACAAGTATTTGCCTTTCCGAAGTGTACATCCTTTCATGCTTGTTAAAATCAAAATTTTTCAACAATTTTGTTTCCCCGAAGCATCTTAAGTTACACTTAGTTGAACATGAGTGATTTTACAATCTGCTACTGTTATAGTTTATTTTTAAAATGTATGCAATCGTTGTATGCAATGTAGACCTAATGCATGTGCGCTTGTCAGACACAAATAAAGCTTAAGGGGCTACTTACTTAATGACTTAATTGCGGAATGAGTTCAAAATCTGTTGTTTTCTTCGACGTTTAAAGCCGTGACAAACATGAAACAGGAATACCAAAACCAAGCCGTATAATAAAATCAATGTTAAGCATTTTTCATATGAATATGATTATAGACCACTAGACTAAGTGATATCTGCAAGTTTATCTTTTAGTGAAATCAGCGCTAAGAGTTAGCCACATAGTAGATGAGTCGACAAGAGTCTAGTTATCAGCTATTGCAAAAATCAAGCGACTGAATGCCTAGACATCTGATCCTACATATGTAATGCCTGTTGACCCGATACTGTGAACAATCTATTCCCATTCAAATTTCCGCTGGCAAGCACGCAAGTAGTTTTTGGAAACAACAGAAGGTTGGATTCGAACTATTAAACTGCCAGTTGATGGTTGAACATCATCGGTATACTCCTGTTCTTGTGAGGATCTGATGTTTTACCTTGCAATGTTATCAACGGTGTAATACACGACACAAGCAAAGTGGGTCAAAAGAACCTCTCCACATTTAAAACGTCAGAACCAGCATTGCTGAAATGAGGTGACTGACTTAGTGCGTATATGTGAGTAAGACGCAATCCAGCTCAAATCCAACCCCATAAATAAATCTGTATGATTCCAAACTAGTATAACTTTTTTGTGACCAATGGTGCTAAATATTCTTCTCCGGAGGTCTTGAAGTTTCATAAGTGATACACTTCGTTTATCCCGGACAAAGTCAATTCTGTCTTTGCGATTAAATACGACTCACGTAGATAAGAGGTCAACAAGACGAGACTCAAAGCCAAAAATTAATGCTCAAGCTTCAAATCAGTAAAATAATATTGCGATCAACGGTATCAAATAATAATAGCGCTCGATGAAGAATCATGAAGTGATATAGAATGACGACATACATATACATAAATATAGATATATAATACATTTTATTCATATTATTATAAATAGTCTATATGGTTTATGCTGCAGTTTGAAGTGATATGATTTATGACTTAGGATAGGTTTATTGAATGCAGACTGTTGAATGCGAGTCATTTAAAGGAAGTTATTTGTTGGTAGCTTATTCGAAAACGGTCATTAATAGGCTATTGCTCTACGGATGTAAGACATGTCACAGCTTCTGTCATGCCTCTTGCCCACACAAAAGAAGTCCTTGATGAGCTGTCTTCTTTGATCTTCTTCGTTTAACTCGTCTGGCTAAATCAAGCTTGCAACAGGCGCCCGTGACACCGAAAGGCAGGCGGCCTCTCGCTGCTCCTGGTCGAGGTCTCAGCGAGACGTAAAAATGGGTGTTGTTGAAGATCAATCACCTGTCTGTACTATCCACGAACCGTAGCCAACATAATACGTGACTTGTTGTAGTCTATCCCGCACCCGTGTCCATAGCAGGCCAAACAATCCCGCTGCTTTACATCCCCCATGAAAGCTCTGAGCCCCGTGTTATTATTGATAATAGCAGTATGCACGACCAGTGAGGAGGGGCAATATAAGTAGTATGAATCTGGGTGGTGGGTAAAGAGGAATGGTGAAAAGAGCATTTGGCTGAAGCGACCATTGTGTCTTTGACTCGAAATTTATTATTCACTGAGTGATACAACAGGTGATTTAGCGCATGACACTGCGCAAACCGCTTCAATCAATCAATCAAAAATGTTTATTGGCACCAAAAAACGTTGCAACATAACAGAGTAACAGTCATCTCACAAAATATACGTCAAATAGGTTAAATCGTAATAGATTAAACTAGACAACATTCAATGGGTACCAAAAGGCGGAGCCCAAAAGGGACCAAAGTCCCACTAGGAAGGGCCACCTATGTAACTTGGATCAGTTTGAGACAGCAGTAAAAAATAACTGTTGTGATTGTCGTATCATGGATATTCAGTAGGACCATTTCAAAAGAGGACATTATTTTTTACTTAACTCAACTATCTTAACAGATGCTTCTACAGACCTGACTCAACTACAGACAGATGCTTCAGCAAAACAATGATAATAACCAGTTAATCAAATCTCTTAATATTGTTTCAAAATATAAAGTTTAAGCTCCTTCTTGAAATGTGGACGACTTTGAATATCACAGAGAACCTGTGGAAGACTATTCCATAGGGATGGACCTGCTATTTTAATTGCGAATCTCCTTGTATTGGTGCGAGCAAATTCACCTCTATATTGTGCTGAGTTTCTCATAGGTAGGAGTGGAAGTCCCTGACTAGGTCAAAATAATTATCAAATGCATTTGGCAGTTCTCTATTAGTGTAACGGTGCATGAATTCAGCTGTTTGCAATAATTTTATCTGATGAAGTTTTAAAATACCTAAGTAAGCAAAGGCCTGATCAGTATGGGAGTTATATGTTTCAGTCGTCCTCTCGTTCATTTTATTCAGATTTCTTCGCTCATTAGCTCAAAGCTTACGTCATTCGACTTATTATTTGTTCTCTGTCTCGCTTAAAACCTTCTTGTTCATCTCTTTCTTACTCACTCACTGAGGTAGTAATTCATTCATTGATTCTTAATCCAGACAACAACTCATTCATGCATTCATTCCTTCAATCGTCCGCTCGTTCATTCTTTCAGATTTGACGGTCCATTAATTCAAGCCTCATTTCATTCGTCTTCTTATTCGTTCATTCACTCCCTGTCTCACTTGCTTACTAATTCACTAAGGTAGTAATTAATTCATTAATTTATTCATCTTCATCCAGATAATTAGTTGGCGTGTGTAACTCATTTTTAATCACACCTAAGCTGCATTTAACCAGTCAGCGACTTTGGAACTGATGAATTTTCTGAACAGTGTTTAATGAAGACATGTATAGTCTTACCTGTTTCATCACGGACATCCACCTGTTGTCGTTCTGTCTATCTGTCTGTAACTAATTTATCGCGTTACTTGGTTAATCCGTCCTAATGCGGTTACTTTGGTAGGCCTATGTGTGCTTCCTTCCGCTCGTCCAACGTGCTGATGGTTGGCACATTGACACGCTGGCAGGCTGGTTGGTTGATTGACTGAATGAATAAATATCTCTTATATAATATCTATTATCTAGTCTGAAATGTGTGCAAGATTCTTAGAACATGAATGTAGAAAGATATTAGGGGTGGAGTGAAAAAAAAAATTCTAGAACCTGAACGTAATAGTGATGACTCGTTGCCTTTTGGTGCAATTCATTATCATGCCAAATATTTCTTTTTAAATTTGTTCTCTAAGATTTGACCCAACGAGTTTAAAACTTGACAATTTTAAAACAAATTGTCGAATTTCTAAAAATTGTAATAAATTTTGAAAAGTTAATACGCTAATTGTAATAGTGCTTAAGCATTTAATTATAACGTATTTGATGACCATGCAAATTAAAATTAATAAAATGACTCTATGTCAGCAATATTAAATAAACAATAAACACTAAACATTATAACAATCCCCGCAGTTGTAGACTATACTGTGTAACTAATCATTAAACAGCAAATCAATACTCATTTATTTTATTCTATTGATTGAACTCCGATTGAAATTCTGCTCTAGGATACAAAGAAGGTATTAGTTCCAGTGATTCCAGTATGGCAAGGATGGAACCATGTTTAGATGTTTGTTCAACCACAGCAGTAGATGCCTGATCAACAAGTTTGGCAGAGCGCTCAACCGATTATGTGTGGTTAAATTCGGGAAAGTGGAGTGTTGGCACACACTCACTGACGATAAATTCTTCAAGGTCAGCTTTGGAAAGTGTGAATGTGACCAGTGGTTTAGTAACTTTTACGCTTTGCCAATCAATCAGATCGATGTAATCATTTGCAGCAAAGTTAAGTTCTGGAATAGAAAATTCACTAATTTTGTCTTTCTGCTGAAATTCATTTCTCGATCGCAAGACTCTGCGTAGTCCTAGAACACGGATATGCTTTCAAGTGTCGGTTAGGATTCTATTAGCTGTGGTTATCCATATGGAGTGCTGCATGGCACCTGGATTACGCCTAGCCAGAAATTTAGAACAATAACCATTTATCACGGTGTTTTGTCTGCCAATTGCATTCAAATGAATTGCCACTGCGAAATCTAATGGAGCGTCTCGACGGTGTCACTGCAGGTCCACGGGCATTTACAGGGCCAATCGGCAAAGCAAAATGGCATACTATGAACAACTCCCAGTTATTTTGTTTGAGAAAATTGAAATTTATTCTCTGCAAGTCACAGCAAAATTTAATCTTAGCACTGGTCAAAAGTATTTGTTTGAAATAATTCTTAATCAATGATGGAGTATTGCTCTCAATCTCTGGCCTGGAGTGATCCAGGTGCTATGTCGCACTTAACATGGATAGCCACAACTAATCGAATCCTGTGTCTGTATGCTACAAGCGAATGCCCGTCAGAAATCTGAGAACATTGACTACATATTAAGCCGTAAGATGTAAGAGAATCCCTCGCGCAAATATGGTTCTATGTATCTTTTGCGCAGGGCCTCAAGATAGCAATTTAAAATTCTGTAAAAAAATTTCTAGACAATAATTTATATGAATAGAATAGTGGGAAAAATAGGGAATGGTTGGTTACTGCAATGTATCATTTGTCTGGATACCCCTAATGGTCTACAACAGTTACTGTTGGGATTGTTTATAATGATTAGTCTTCATTGTTTATTTAATATTGCTGACATTCAGTCATTTTATTAATTTTAATTTGCATAGTCATTATAATACGAAATAATTAATGCTTAAGCACTATTACAATTAGCGTATTACCTTTAACAAATTTATTACAAAATTTATATATTCGACAACTTTTGCCAAAATTGTCAAATTTTAAAACGCGTTGGGGCATATCTAGAAAATAAATTTTAAAGAAATATTTGGCATGATAATTAACTACACGAAAAGGCAACGAGTTATCACTATTAAGTTGAGGTTCTATAATTTTTCCTTTTTTCACTCCACCCTAACTAGATATTGCTCATTTAATTAACCATAAAGTTTACAGATATCAATCAATCAATCAATCTTCATATATTGTTAACCTTTGGAAACAGTGCATTTACAATTAAACAGTTTTCATCGTAAGGGTAACAAGGGGACGTGAAGGGATAAGTATCCCACTAAATTACGGTCCCCTATTACCAGATAGTGAAAATATCTAGAGGCAGTTGCTATTGCTAGCTAGTTCAAGATATGTCGTGGGGCTATCCACCCTGTACGGATGATTGACTAAAGAACTGTTAATATGTATTTTTAAAATAATTCTAAGTCGTAATAACATAGGTTGGACAACAAACATACTAACCAGTTCTGAGTTAACTATTAGAAAAACTCTATAATTATAACCAGTTCGTAATCGTAATCGTAATCTCCAAACTTCTAAAGCGCCACTCGAAAGCCAAGCGCAGGGCACCAGCTTATTCACGAGCGCTGCGTCTAGCCAGAGGAGTTGTCCAAACGAGTAGTCCGAGGGAGGTCCGAGTCCGGTTTTCAGAGGATCAGAGAGGTTCAGAGAGGATCAGTTATAGGGAGATATGAAAGACCAACTGCTCGCAAGTTTTGTCATAAGGCAAACTATCTTTGAATAATATTATATGCAACTGCTTCGATTTGTATCAAGGTGTATATAAGCGCCGCATGGCAGGCTCATATAGAAAAAATCATCCCGACTCACACTGCACAGACTAAGCCAAGGAAAAATTTGACGTGGCAATTTATGGCATCGGACGAATCCTTGAGCAATAGACCTCGCAGCACAACATAATATTTCCACAGAGTCTACTGCAAAGCCCCGCCCCATTATGAGGACCCCTTGTCAGGGCCTAGTGGATCTCAGCCGTTTAACCTTGCTTGACAGCGAAACCTTCATTTGTGATGGCCATAGCATAGCATGAAGTATAATGCAGGTGTAGATCTATATCTACTGAAGCGGCATGTGCAAAGCAAGAGCACCAACATTCACAAACACATACACACAAAAAACTCACTATGTATTATAGGCACATACAAGGCATACAAGTTGGGCAGATGCATGCGTGTATGGGTAACTGCCATGCATCGTTTTCTCATCGACATGCATAACTGGATAATTGGAGAAGTATATAATTATGATTTCACAGGCAGTAGGACAATTTGCATGCATATAAAGTGTAATGTGACCATAACTAATATGTACATGTACGTTCTGTGAAATTCTGCGCGCGGTTATAATATTATAGCAAGGCAGAATGTATCTACATTTAGGCCTATTATGTGCCTGTATACTTTCAAACTGCAGTAGGCCTACATGTATTTCCTCGGGCATATTACATCACGCTAGCACATGTGAATCCCTATGTTTTAATATAATTTAACAATATTATAGTAAAGTGTATATCTATACATATGTTGTCTATATATAAAATATATATTGTAGTTTCTATAGCGCGGGTCTTTAATGCTCAGGGCATAAAGCGAAGGTGCACAGAAACCAAGCCATAGTCAGGTCAACATTCAGAAGACGAACCTGCCAGGACAAAGACAGTCTAAACGGTCGATAAACAATTTGGAAAATGGCAATTTTAAGTGAAAACACAAATGAACAGAAGGAATATGGGAATTACAAAATCTAGGTCAGCCATAATCAGGTCAAGAGCACCAGCCCCAAGACAAAGGTCGAGAAACAATTTGAAAACATATTTTATGTGGTGAACGAAACGACACAAGTGACTGATCAGAAGAACAGATACAGCGAGCGAGGGAATTCCAAACTCTTCGGCCAGCAACCGAGAACCTCGCTGATCAAGTACTGTTCTAGTCTAATGAATGACTAGATAGAGACAATCAGACGACGTTGTTGAATAGTAATAGCCTAACAATGAGGAGCAAAGAAAGGATTTGAAATGCTATGATTGGCTACAATTTTGTTTTATAAACCATAGGCCCCAGTTTGAAGGAACTTTCTTGCTGAACAGGGAGCCAATGTAATTGCTTAAGTAAAGAGGTCATGTGCTCATATTTTGATGTATTAGTATTTAGTCATGCCTATTGCAAATAGTAGCCTAATCCTTTGCATTAATATAATATGTATGTGTATATATGTATTACTGCTTAACAATGCGTGTCAACGGCAACAAACTGCAAGTGGCACATACAACACAGCAAAAGTTAAGTGTCGATTCTGTTATAAACTACTTGGCATCATGCAAGAGATAGAAAATCAGGAATAAGAGGAGAACGAGGAGGAGAAAGAGGAACATTAGAAGGAGAAGAAGGATCATGAGAAGAAGAAAAAGACGAGTAGGAGGAGGAGGAGACGGAGACGTATGAGAAAGAGAAGAAGCTGGTCTCTTAAGCAAAACCCGTCTGATCTGCTTATCGATAGTTTAGGTCAGTGCAATCATTCGTACCTGAGTTCGCTAGGAGCACCACACTATCTCGCAGACAACATCAGGCCACTATCAGATGATTCCAACAGGTCACGGATGCGCTCATCGAAGTCTGCTATTATCTTCCACCTGCATTTAGCTTGTTACGCATTATTATTATCAATATTATTACTTCGATGTTTTACAAGTATCATTGCATAACTGTTGTCCCATTGAAGAAGAAGAAGCAAAGGAGGATGAGGAGGAGGAGAGGATACTTACTTACTTAAGACTGCTGATATTTTCAGATCCTGCAACAAGAAGAAGAAGCGATGATGATGAAGAAGAAGTTGCTGGCCCATGTGCCTGGAACAAGAAGAAGAGGAGCAGCTATTCAGGAAATAAAGAGCTATTATGTTTTTAAAAAACAGTTAAAACTCTACTTGCTCTCAAGCTCTTAGCATAATGTGGTCACAATAATCATTGACTTTGTGTATGTGTGTAAAGCATTGTTAGATGTAGCTCGCTAGAAGATGCCTATAAATTGTCGTAATTACAATTACAATTACACCAGTTTAGGGTGGGATTTGAACCCCAATCTTTAGGCTAACCGTCCAGCGATCTATGCCTAAGCTGTCGTGCACCGTATATGTGCCAAATATATATCAAAGCCCCTGTGAAACTTGCGACGCCTAAAGAACATGACATTGCATTAGCGTTGCCGACTTATAAAAATAGCAACGTTTATGTGACAGGTGCTCTATACGTTGGTCTGGTAACCCAGGTTGTCAGATGCTTTTGAAAAAGATCATTGTAGCGTGTAAAAATGGCTGTCTTATTTAAATGATGATAAGTCTATAATATGTGTAAAATTAATGTAGAACTGTTGCGAATGATATCAGGTTTAGAAAAGAAATATATCTTTTAAATTTAATCGATATATATGCCGTTTAATGGAGTACTGTGGCTAGGGCATCAGCTAGCAATGCAATAATATAATACGACACAACTGTGGGCCTCCTATTTGATATTCCCCCCTTAACAAAGTTTAGAAGTGCACCCACGACCAGACGACAGAACCTCGAAGACGATGAGCAATTGTGCGTGAAGGACTTGCTCAACGTCCTTACACCGTGACCGTCTGAATAGATGCTCGAACCCTTACTCTCCGCGTAACAGGCTCTGTCAAATTGGCTATGTTGCCCACTGCCCTCGCAAGCATAAGTAGCGAAAGGGACCATTAGAGCCTACAGCCAAATGACACGTTTCTTAATACATGTATATCAATACTTTGAATTTATTGCATTTATGGAGCCCTGGACTGTGGTTAGAGTTACTCTCTTGGCATTGCATTTTTGAAACTGTACCGGGCGCGGTGGATTGTAAAGGAATTATTATATATTCGGTGCCCAATTTATTGCATTTATGGCGCCATGGAATGTTGCGGGTTCGAATGAGCACCTCAAGCCGCCGCGCAAGATTTCTACAGAGGCAAGTCCTTCACACTGCAATTGCTCATGCGCTTTGGCGTGAAACTCCGATTCGGTGTCCGCGCTGTAGTCGGGAGCGCCTCCGGCTGTAAGGCAGAAATCTTGAAGGGGCGCTATAACAATTGCTGTCATAGGTTACATACATACTTTTAGATATTAGTCTTGCTTTAGACTCTGCTCAGCATCTCATCCTTCAACGTCTTTCTGTCTCTTTATGATTGGTTGATAAACCCCTAGAATGGCTACGTTTTTTTCTGTCTGTGCGCACTAACTGTGATGTGCTCGGTCCCTCTCAGTCCCGCTGGGTTCCGTCCCATTTGGTGTGTGATACAGGGCTCAGTTTTGGTGTTCTGTGGTTTCTTACACCAGCTTTATGCCGATTAAGCACTTGCTTTTGTCCACTGCCCCGCCGCTATTGCGGTGGCCTCTGTTTGTTGATGTACCAAGTCATGGATGCCCTCTGTATGGGTGGCCTCTAATCGTCTGTTTCTGAATTAGACCCTGTTTATATGTCTCAATATAGCCGTAGACAATTGACATGAATATGAGAAATAATGTTAGAAATTGCACATCTGAAAATGAGTGCATTAGTTAATTTCAAAAGACATAGCAGTTACTAACACGTTGTGAATACGTTACAATAAGCTTAATGTTTTAAAATGCACATCTTAAAAATAGTGCATTAGTTAATTTAAATTTCAAAAGACATCGCAGTTACTAACAAGTTCTGAATACGTCACAATAATGTTTTAAAATGCACATCTTAAAATGAGTGCATTAGTTAATTTCAAAAGGCATAGCAGCTACTAACACGCTGTGAATACGTAACAATAATGTTTTAAAATGCACATTTTAAAATGAGTGCATTAGTTAATTTCAAAAGGCATCGCAGTTACTAGCAAGTGCTGAATACGTCACAATAATGTTTTAAAATGCACATCTTAAAAAAGTGCATTAGCTAATTTTAAAAGACACCGCAGTTACTAGTATGTGCTGAATACGTCACAATAATGTTTTAAAATGTACATCTTAAAATGAGTGCATTAGTTAATTTCAAAGGACATCGGCGTTACTTACAAGTTCTGAATACGTCACAATAATGTTTTAAAATGCACATCTTAAAATGAGTGCATTAGTTAATTTTAAAAACATCGCAGTTAGTAACACGTTCTGAAAACGTTACAATAATGTTTTAAAATGCACATCTTAAAATAAGTGCATTAGTTAATTTCAAAAGACATCGGAGTTACTAACACGTTCTGAATACGTTACAATAATGTTTTAAAATGCACATCTTAAAATAAGTGCATTACTTAATTTCAAAATACATCGAAGTTACTAACACGTTCTGAATACGTCACAATAATGTTTTAAAATGCACATCTGAAAATGAGTGCATTAGTTAATTTCAAAAGACATCGTAGTTACTAACAAGTTCTGAATACGTCACAATAATGTTTAAAAATGCACATTTTAAAATGAGTGCATTAGTTAATTTCAAAAGACATCGTAGTTACTAACACGTTCTGAATAAGTCACAATAATGTTTTAAAATGCACATCTTAAAAAGAGTGCATTAGTTAATTTCAAAAGACATCGCAGTTACTAACAAGTGCTGAATACGTCACAATAATGTTTAAAATGCACATTTTAAAATGTGTTCTTTTGTTAATTTCAAAAGACAACGCAGGTATTAACAAGTGCTGAATACTTAACAATAATGTTTAAAAATGCACATTTTAAAACAGTGCATTAGTTAAAGACTTCGCAGTGAAATCGTTACACATACCGTTTACGACTCATAATTATGATGATCAAGTGGTTTAGAAATAAACAGCATTATTTAAAACTATTTACAGACTCTGCTATCTGTTGTAAGTTCAAGCGAGAAATCATTGTCACAAAAGTTACACAGGTTAATTTTAAATATCTATTATATTTATTACTTATGTCGAACTAGTACCGAGTGCTACAGGAGAGCAACAAGGGGTAAAAGCAGTGGAGGAAATTTCTGTAGTGATCTACTCGAAGGCGTTTTTCAAATGTCTCTATATACATAAACCAATTCCAAAAGGTCGGATCCTAATCACTGCGTGTTACGAAGAAAGACAGCGTGCAAGCGAAAGTGTAGTTTCATAATAGTAAACTGCAAATATTATAGTGCTACTATAAAGCTAAGCACAAGGAACCATCTAATTCGTAAGCACTGTGTCGTGTCAGAAAGGTTGTTCAGAGATGTCAAGTGAAGCTCCGAGTCCCCTTACATTCGTGTGATCAATTCACAGAAGCAATCTTCATTTCTGCATTCTTCAGCGAGTAATTATAACTACGAAACGAGAACCAGTTGACACCGTCGACGTTCGATGAATAATAACCACGTAAATACAAACCGTTGAGATTGGACCAGTGGCATGCTTTGTACCACCAAGCTCCATGATGAAGCTGAGCGCAGTTTTCATTATTCTTCTTGTCATGATCGGCGTCTTTGGTGGTGAACTGAGCGCCGTTTTGATGGTCCATACTGTCTCCTACATTGAAAAGCATAAGCTTAGGCTCTACACTCTACAGTATCAGAACCCAGTTTATTAATAAGAGTCTTTATGTTGGGCCGTTTCAAGAGATCTAAACGGAGGCGCTACAATGGCTGGCCAAACGGTATTAAGATAATAGCATTACGAAGAGGTAAACCTAGTTAGCAAACGATGCTCTGATACCTAGAAAAGACACCCATCGCATGCTCTCGAACATACTTAAAAGCCAACCAGTGGATTCCTCTTCAGGGATTTGGCGACTTCTCCCTCTATTTCGCTTCCATACTATTTGAACAATGCGCCATCTATGGAAACATTAAAATGACGGCTCAAGACCTATATTTTAGACTATCATAATCAGTGCGACCACTGCTTGGGAATTTGGGGGTCCGACTTGGGATCTGGGGAATTTGCCTAGCAATCTTGGGATTTTTTCTCAGTTCTACAGACTAGTTTTTACCGTACTTTGCAACAGTGGCAGGCACTGGCAACGAATCTGATCAGAAAACTCGCTCAGTCTGAAAGACGTTTATTATTATAATACCTTGCGAACATTGTTAATTCAACGTTATGCTCCGGTTTTTCTTTGCGAGTTCTTAAATAGGCATTTTTGTGAATAATTGCGATTGCTAAAAGTTAGAACGCATTTCATATTTCAGCACAACTTTATCCTTTTCGGTAACTTGGGATTTTTGGTACACTTCTGGCCAATCTTGGGATTTTTCTGGCAAGAGCTTGGGATTTAAGAAAATGGAGAGTGGTCGCACTGATCATAATAACGATTACTGTTGTTGACTCTTCACACACGGCGCTACAAAAATCGTATCATCATCACCACCACCACCATCATCATCATCATCATAGTAATCGTCATCGTCGTCGTCATCATCATCATCATAATCATCGTCATCATCATCATCATCATCATCATCATCACCATCATCATCACCACCACAATCATCATCATCATCATCATCATCATCATCATCATCATCATCATCATCATCATCATCATCATCATCATCATCATCATCATCATCATCATCATCATCATCATCATCATCATCATCATCATCATCATCATTGCGTGGTTATCGCCGTCGATTTTCCGTGTGTACTCTAGTACACAGCAGTGGTGGCAGAAAGGAAAAGTTAGGGAAACTTCCTCCTAGCAACCAACCATCACCGGAGAAGCAAACGACACCCCCACAGGCCGTTTTCAGCCACACTCAATATACCCGACCATAATGTATAAAATAATCCTAATGATGTAGCAGGAAGAGCTAGCAGTCGTATTCGATGTTGCAAAACTATTACCTGCATTTCCGCTATAACCGGTGACATTTAGTCGGAAGAAATCGGAGGACGAGTTTATGAAAAATCTCTCGTATAGCGCGTAGCGTTTCTGGCCGTAAAAATCTTCCAGATCAACGCGTAGCTTGTAGTTTTTCTTTGAGGTCAAATCATGCAAGATTTCGTTTCCTGAAAATTGCATTAAAATGAGTTTAAATACTTACTGAGAAATAGCAGCTAATACGTATAGTTCCATCTTCGTGAAATGTAGCTTGGATTCGAATGAATTTCTGATTTTAGTTGCATTGCTACTTTTTGCAGTCACTAAAAAGAAAGGCAAAGCTTCCACGATCCACAGTGGAACATAGCCTAGGGAAGCCCATATTTCTTGCTTTTCGGCCCATAAGCCGACAAAGAACGAATCCCAAGGTCCTGGGCAGAAGCACGCTCTCAAGCGGCCCAATTGGATCCAATTTATTGGTGGCCAGTATTAATGGCACTGCAGCAGTCTAGTCTACTATAAACAAACACATGAACAGGAACAAGTACAAGTAGGTTAAAATAAGTATGTCAGTAAACATTATGCCTCTGCAATGGTTCAGTGAATTGAGATAAATTGATTTGCCAGTTACCGAGCCAGAATTCGCCTGTTAGATTTCCAAAGCTTTTCGCATATTCAGCCCAAGTCCTAAAAAAATTCTCGCTTCCATCTTTACGTCGTTGGAAAACCTAGAGAAATACACACAGGAAGACAGTGGCTTCCAAACGCTTTTAATTGTAATTGACCATTTATAGAGCGCCACCTCGAGAGGAAATTAATCAGAGGCGGTCTCTTTTCTAGCCCGTGTGAAGTTAAATATCAGTAAGAACTGGAGTATCAGTTAGCAAATCAATGCATAGAAAATTCGAAGATTCGCCAGTGACGGGTCCACTCACACATGTGAAGCCAAACCAACGCTTGAAGCGTACATATAGACAGCAGATTTAGGCAATCTATTGCATAATCGTAATAACAATTACGGTTAGCAAATTATAGTAGCATTTTCCAGCAGACATGCAATTTTTCTGAAAATCCCTCTTTTAATAAAATCTTCTGCTGGTTCCATTAGCTACAAATCGAATCTCATCTAATGACTTCTGTAACACCGTTATCATAATGTCCAGGACACCAGTTGATATTGGCATAGTGTGAAATCGGAATAAAAATCAATCTATTGGAAGCGTCATTAAAATTACAGACAAGACAAATGCTTCTTCGCGTTATGAGAATTTTACCGAAGCACCTAATGTCATAGAAACCTGAATTGCTATAGGATTATTCATCAGACAGCGCACATTGCCTCTGCGATATTTAATGTCCCAGGTTAGCAAGAAGCAGTCCAAAAATCACACGAGTTAGCCACGGTGGACAGTTACGCTAACTTGCCTTCAACGTTTAAACCGATATGATCTCACTCTGCCAATAACACCCATTTAGCTTATAAAGAGGCATATAATCCGTCAATGATCAACAATGTATTACAATATGAATTGTAAAGCACCAAATACTGAATGAACGACATTAGGTAAGGCATTGTGATTATACGACACTCCTCAGTAAACGGCATGAAATACGCTAAGGTTAAGGCACGCTTTAGGTATTGAGTTTTGGAATTGACATGCAACATACAATGCTATATATGCTACAAATGGAAATAGATATTGTGTTTGAAAGTCATTTAATTACCAGCCATGTTTCCGAGGAATTCATGTCGCAATAGACGCTTGACGCAATGTCACGGTAGCCAGGGTTAATCAGATAAACGCCGCTTTGGTTGTGACCGGATGCTCTCACATCCATACAGTCTCTCGGCCAGAATCCTGCGCCGTATATATAGCAGAACCATGAACTATGATTATAATAATGCAGCAGTTTTAGATGCATCAACTAGGTTCACAGCCCGACTCCCTCGCATTGCTCATATCTTCACATAATTATATGCTTGAAGTCTTGCACTGGTTCAGTATTGCTGCGCGCATTCAATATAAGATGCTCTTTCTGATCGCCATATCCCAGCTAAGGTGTGTTCCGATATACCTCCTAGACTATACGCGAAAGTCGTCATCTGCATCATCATATCGCTCTTTGCGATCTTCATATCGGATTGATCTCTTTGTTCCTAGGACTATTTCTGCTCTGGCTGAACATCGGGCGTTTGTCGTGGCGGGTCCCTCCATTTTGAATGACCTTTCCCTCACTAAGGGTTAAACTAATGACTGGTCTTCCTCATCGGTCACTCGCTCTTTAAAGGAGTTTCGTTTACCCGTGGTTTCCTCGCTGAGAGCGCTTCTGAATAGTTATTCTGCGAGAGGCGCTTTATAAATTATTATATACGGTACGATATGATATCTGACAGATATGGAGCATATACACCTAACAGGTCAAAAAGGTCAAAAAGGTCAAACAGATTTAAAAAAAGGTAAAAAACGAAAAGATAGTTTCAAATACCGCATTCTGGCCCATTGCATTTCGATATGCAGTCGTTGACCTAAGAATATACGATCTCTAATATAATCACAGCAATGCAACTGCAGCAAGCAGATGTAACTTGAAACATATGAATGCAAATATAAACAACAATTAACCAGTTGACGAATATGTCTGTATTTATGTGTCTATTTACTATATGAGAGAGAGAGAGAGAGAGAGAGAGAGAGAGAGAGAGAGAGAGAGAGAGAGAGAGAGAGAGAGAGACAGAGAGAGACAGAGAGAGAGAGAGAGAGAGAGAGAGAGACAGAGAGAGACACAGAGAGAGACACAGAGAGACACAGACAGAGAGAGAGACAGAGAGAGACAGAGACAGAGACAGACAGAGACAGACACGGAGAGAGACAGACAGAGTGAGAGAGAGAGAGAGAGAGACAGAGAGAGAGACAGAGAGAGAGAAAAGAAAGAGAGGCAGACAGACAGACAGACAGAGACAGAGACAGAGGCAGAGAGAGAGAGAGAGAGAGAGAGAGAGAGAGAGAGAGAGAGGATGAGAGAGAGAGAGGCAGAGAGAGAGAGAGAGAGAGAGAGAGAGAGAGAGAGAGAGAGAGAGAGAGAGAGGCATGCACAGACCTACAGACAAACAGACCAGGTCAACGAAGTTCATATAGCATTATCTAATGCATCACTAATGTAAAGTGAAGTAAGCTGTTATGAGACGGCAAAGTGAATTAAGATCTTTAAACAGTCGTAGATTTGGCAGGAAGGCATGGCCAGTTTAGACAATATTCTCGCATGCATCCTGCCTCACCAAGAGTCATTTGAATAATGAAATGTTGTGCAATATTCCATGCGATGTAGGCATATGTGGAAAAGATGACACTTCCAATTAGTTTTGCTGTTCAGTAACGTCTTATTGAGACATTTAAGAGGTTTCGAAAATGTAATTCAATTGAATCTCAACTTACCCGAAAACTTTTACAGAATTCAACATTGCGGTAACCAAGGTATAAATTAGACGCACAAGTGAATATTTCACAGGTAGCGTTCTCGTAGAGATTGAAGATGACACATTCTGGGTTTCCATTGCATATTATAGCGCACTCAAGGCTCGCTGGTTTGACCAAAAGGTGAACCTCCTTTGGAAAACCGACAGCGCAAACGCGTTGACCATTAGAGTTGAATAGTGCCGAAAATTTCTTGCAATTGCCCAGCAGAGCAGCAGTGGCGATAAGAGTGAATAGAATCACAGACACTCTGCTGTGTAGTTTCTGCATTCTATCAACCAGAGAAAACACCGCACACACCAAAGGGGCACATCCTAGAATAACGCAGATAATCTACTATGTGATAGGTTATCAAGTTATATTAACTTAATAGTAATTATTTTACGAAAACTAGCGCAAGTATATTCCCTCAAGTACTTCATATATCCGAAGGATCTTAGTTAATTTTTAACAATAAGAACTTCTTATTAAGAAGTTATTCTTATAAAGAGATGAATGCAACGGTGTTGTTTCTGTTGCGATGCCATCGAAGGTCGTCACAGAATGTTATTCTTGTCTGGCACTGATGCTGACCAACAAGGTCGACCACAACCTTGGCTCTTGCGGACGGAACTCATATAGCGCCGGGTGAATAAAGAAAACTGGTCATCCTGCCGCAGTTTTTGTATGGCCTTAAGAATGTTTGGAGAGTCTTATTTTCATACTTTACATTTGCAGTGTTAAGCATTGAAACAGTAGTACTTACATTGTGCTTAGTGAAGTCGATGCTTGAGTCGCGAGAGACCAAACTAAAACCAAATACTGTGTACGTTTTTGTATGGCTTTAAGAAGCTTTGGAGAGTTGAAGGAAAATTGTGGAGATTGTTAACTAACTGTCATCTTGAGTTACTTATTATTCAAATAGACCCCTCTCTAATGGGACTCGTTCCTTTGGGTGTGTCTATTGCTCCCTTAATGTTATCACGCAAACCTATCATATAATTATTTTGTTAGCATCTTATTCACTTAGGCCTACCGGTCTTACATTTTCTGTGCAATAAATGTCTATATGTTTCAGAACAATAATAATGTCTGATGTCTTTGGAGAGTCTTAATTTGATATTTTACATTTGGAATGCTAAGCATTGAAACAGTAATACGTACATTGTACTTAGTGAAGTCAATGTGTCTGTTGCGACGGACGAAACTAAAACCAAACACTGTTGCCTACGTTGACGGCATTTTATCTCTTCGATTTCCAGCCGTATCCATGGAAACTTCGCCACTGCAGTGACAGTCCCAAGCCTTGATGAAGGTAGGGGCGACGCTAGTGATCTTTGTTAAATCGCACAGTGTCGTTAAACTGAAACTACTGTATCCATGGATCCAATGACGTCCTGCGCCGCGAGTTTTAACACGCCCGCGATTATTAGTTCATCAGACATGATGTCAGTGTCACGATGACATAAAGCATCACAATAGAGAGCTTGCTATTGTTATAACGAGAGACAGACAATGGTATACCTCTAAACCAGCATGAAAAATTGATGCTGACGATCAACGCAGAGAGGAGAGACACAATGCAGTACAACGCAGGCTATTACAGTAAGTATTATATTCGTTATCAAACCGGTGGCAGAAGAGCCGCACTCCGGGGTACAAACATTATAGGACAAATACTAAATCAATAGTAATGCACCTTTCTTCCAGTAAATGTTTTACTCATATAATTGTCTATGAGAGTCATGAGACCTTGGGCTAAGGGCATACAGCAGGCAGTTGATTGTCTTGGTGGGGGAACCTATGTAAAACATGTCCCGGGTTTATTAGAATAGCTGTGAAGAGATCGGTATCAGCCTGCTGCCAGAGGCGGTCTAAGGTTGGGCTGTCAGCGGTTAGGTATCCCATTCGGATCATCCTACTTATGATGAACTGGAGCGTGTATTTATCTCGCTGACGAGCAAAACACTAAGATGTCTGGCTAGCAAACAGCAGGCGCGCCATAGTCGTGTCGCGTACCACATCAAAAAGGTTTGGACCCTCAATGGACTATGTCAATATGTCTTGCAACATATCCGACTTATATATATGAGCTTCAAAATAAGGGTTTCCGTAAGCGTTACTCCAAAGACAGTCAATTATTTATCTACTCTATGTACTTCTGATATGAAAGAAGGGGGACATCCGCTGCCCCACTCTATCTCTTCTCCCCTAATCAGCACCTCAGTAAGTCTTACTTTGATTCAGTTTTAAGTTACATATATCTACTCATAT
The DNA here is from genome assembly GCA_020284085.1 of Aporrectodea caliginosa. Lineage (NCBI taxonomy): Eukaryota > Metazoa > Annelida > Clitellata > Crassiclitellata > Lumbricidae > Aporrectodea > Aporrectodea caliginosa. The sequence goes on from JACEVL010001079.1 coordinate 198,586, forward strand.
CCCCACGTGGTCCAGCTCTTCAACAACGATAATGATAATGTCTCTTGACACATCTTCCAGCAATACTGGCCTTCATGCAGGAGCAAGTGTTCTGCTGGAACGCAAGCATAAGACAGATCTTCTAAGCTTGTCCTGCAGACATCATGTGCATGAGCTTGATCGTGGGGAGAGTCTTCGATATTCTGATGGCAAAATCTAGCGGACCTCCAATAAACTGTTTGATAGATTTGCGAAATCTTCAGGCTCGATATACAAAGATGGCTATATCAATCAATTAATCAACTTTCGTTTATTCACTAGATCAGGCTGGCAAGAACTCAGCTTGTTACATTGATCAATCTGACTGCAGGTTTGTATGTGGCGGGTTATTAGTTTCGTCTATTGGAGGATTAGTTGACATAAAGTTTCTTATCTTAGTTAAGTCAGAATATGTTTTTGTATAAATCTCTAGGTATAAAGTTGCGGTTATTTTTGACAGAGAGAGAAAAACCATGAGTCCGAGGACAGAGCGCATAACCCCTAGAAGGGCGAAGCGGAGGGAATAGCCGATGTAAATGCTCTTCATTTGAGCGTACAGCGCTAAATTAGCAATCAACGCTTCCGCCTCCATCATTGTCGCACTCGGAGTTTGAGGCTGTAGGAAATGTCTGCGCTTCGTCCTCCCCAACAACTGCTCTTCGGCAATGATATAGCCCCACCAAGCCGGTGAGTAATACACGAGGAGCGCAGCCGTGCAAGGCGCCCATCAGGTCCTACTTCTCGTTGTACCAACGCCATCTGTCGAATTAAGGGCTGAGTCGACCTCTGGGAGAGAGTAGCGGGAAGCGATCCAACGCCCGTGCTGATCTTCTTCTCTTCTCTCGCGTCAGAGCGTTATCGTTACCCTAAACCCCTCCCCATGTTATTTCAATGGTAATTGTAAATCATCACAAATAAATGTGGTGGCTATTGCTGTAACGATGGTACTAAGATTCATACTTTATTTAATTTTAGAAATCTTGTGATAATATGGAAAGTTGGAGGAAAACACATCCAGATAGACTTAGGTCGTGGGCCTATAGTGACCGATTCACTGGCTGACCAACTGATTGAATGACTGACTGGATAAGTCGCTGGCACAGTCATAATCTTAAGTATGACCAGAGAAAGACAATAAGATTAACTCTTTTATTAACGATAAGTCTACGAAATCAAGACTAACTTTGAATACTTGGTTGCCAGAATTCAATCTTCTTGCTAAATTGGCTCAAACACACAAGTCCAATGTTTTTCTCAACACTTGTTATCTACTACAGATTAAATTGATATTCCATTGACTTTGCATTCGTATTTCACAGAAAATGAACGATCAAACAAACCATGCATCATCGTTATAATTATTTATAAAAAACATGTCGATGCAAAGACTACGCAGGTGTGCACTATAAAAATTTCTCATTAGTGCTTGTGACATTGCGGTTACACTTGGCAATTGTGGCTCCGTCTAACTTGGAAGACGCGAAGCAGCATAGAGGCGCATTAATCATCCTTCGAATTATGAAATACACCTGGACAATATTGTCTGCCTGATGCCTTTTCATCTTGACCTGGAGGTGGCCTTGACCTTACCTGCCAATAAATTTTGTTTTTACTGAGCGCCTGTGAGTAAGCTGGTTCCCACGACTTCGTTTTTATGAACGCTCTAAACATCTCTAGCTTATGATTATGAATACAATAAATCATTTCCTAATAAAAAAATTGAATGTTTTACAGGTTTATTTCTTCATAAAACATGTAAACTTAAGATGTTAACAGAGGCACTCAATTTAATGACACAGCAGTGATATTGCTTCTTTATTCAATCAATCAATCAAAATTTATATAGCGCCCCTTCAAGATCCCTACTCAGAGGCGCTCTTCAAGATCCCTACTCAGAGGCGCTCTTCAAGATCCCTACTCAGAGGCGCTCTTCAAGATCCCTACTCAGAGGCGCTCTTCAAGATCCCTACTCAGAGGCGCTCTTCAAGATCCCTACTCAGAGGCGACCTTATTGGTGAAGGTTTATCTCATGCTTCCAACCGCGTGGCTTTTTGCAGTGTTTACTTGCCACTTCTATAGAGCCGTTGTTACTGTGCATGAGCATCAATCAATGCAAGGTATTAGGCCGTGATCAAAGAGACCATAGCATCTGGTACCAAACCGCAACAAGAGAATACTCTATTCATTTGTTGAGCTGCTCTGGCGAAGTATTTGAACAATATGGAATAAATTTCGTATACAACACTGTGATGAATTGAATAAAACAAAGATCATAGGTCACTGAATTGAATAAAACAAGATCGTAGTTCACTAAGAACGAAACATCGGAACTGGGATCGATTTTACTAGAAAGCAATGGTGACTGAGCATGATGTAGAAATTGGATAGATTGTCCGGTCATGTTAATAATTCACACAATATATGTATAATATATACTAATTTGTTTTAAGTTTCTGCCTCTCGCTCTCCCCTATCTTCCCATACCTTTCCATTTTCAATCATCCTACGTCTCCAAAAATCTATCCACAATCTTCACACACCGTGCCTATCTATCCCTCTTTTTCTCCTCCTCCCTCTGTCTCGCTGTCTAATCTTCGCCTTCTGGCTTCTCCCTGTCTCCTATCTTCTGTTACATTCTTAGATCTCATAAATCTTTCCGTTTCTCCTCTCGTTCATTCTCCACTGCTATTTGCTTCTACGTAACAACAATTCTGCAATGATCTCCCCTCCTAATATCTAATTTCAGCTTTTCTACCTGTTGTTAATCTTCCCTCGAACTTCCCCTTCCATCTCCCATGCTCATCCCCTACCGCTCTCTGTTGTGCATTTATGTAGATTTATACAATTAATTCATCTTTGTGTATTCATCTCAAAAATCGACAAAATGCAGTTAACATATTTAAATATTAGCAGAGTTTCGGTGAACATAAGATGGGCCCACAAAGGGTCAGAGTTTTGCTTCTATGCGGCAACAATTAGCAAGCGATACCGTTAGCGAATAAGCACAGTTTATGCTGTTAAGTAGCCTAAACATGAAATACCTACTAAACTAAAAGTGAAACTTAACTAAGATAAACAACAAGCTACAGAATTACTGAATCCTCTGTTACTTCCGTTAACATAAGACCATGACTAGTAGAAGTTTCTGTTTAATGATGCTGTGTCTGTCATAACATAGTTTCTATTTATTAGCGTTGTGTTTCTCGCTTGCGACTGGTAGGCCTACCACCAGAGTACGGCAGTGGTGAAGTTCAAGCAGATTATCAAGAGATTGCCTGCTGATTAAGTACAGATATTTTTGTAGAAAGTACGGGGACAATAATGTCATTAAGAATAATAAAGACATTACTAAAACACTAGTTTTGTTGAAATTTATGAAACAATAATTTATTCATGAACTTGAAAATTCATTACATATTTTGGTACATATTTAAATTTTAATCAATTAGCTAGTATCATCTCATTCGCCTGCGGCGATACTGACCCATTCTGTATGTGTCTAAGCCGCCTTTTATAACACAGATATTTAAGAAAAATATTCTAAACGTACATTTTATTATACATATTTTAGACAATAATTATGGTAAACGTAATAAATATTTTTGATGCGCCAACATATTGGAGCAACCACTTTTAACGATTTTGAGTCAGTAATTAAGGTGAACTGTTGTGCCAAAAGTAGAAAAATAGATTGACCAATGTGAAACTGCTGTCATAAGCTTTTGGATTTCGGCTGAAATAACAAAGGATTAGTGAGCAATGTTCATAATCTAAATTCTTATGTAATACAGTAATTGTGCTCGTATACAAGAAGCAGATCGAGTAAGTAAGTAAGTGTATCCTGTATTAGGCCTATAACCAATTGCTAGCCGCATTTTGGTTTACAAAGCAGTAACTTTTGTGGTTTAGGGAAGCCTAACATACCATAAAAGTCGAAATAAGCCAACTATCCCTGGCGTTAAAGTACATCATAGATCATCCACATAATGAATGTTTTCCTGAGCCAAACTGTCAGCATGCGGTATTACTCGATGGTGGGCTCTTGGACGCAGTGAGTACGGGGTCTGTTTAATACTGACTATTGAATTGATAATAAGTGTGACATCCACGCTTTGTCTATGTACGAGATATCCGTTTAATGGTCATTGATAGAAGTTGAATATGGATATTTTTCGTGTATTACCTTGTAATGTTTAGAGCAAAGGAGCTACATTAAACAACTGATTTTAGACTTTATTGGAATTATTTGAATGCAAATTTAGAGTAGGGCATAAACTGTTAAAAAATAGTTATCTATTCTATAAATTCTCAATGTTTACTCAACACTCGAACTTAGGACTGGCGATTATTCTGAATGCCGTTTAAAACTGTTGATTGGATTGAATTAGCCTACTTGCATTATATTTTCTAATAAATATGTTGACCGCTTTCGACCATCGTTCTGTGACAAATTTTTATATATTTTTTTTTCCATTTACGTCATTGATCTAGATTGGCGTATTCGAATACTGTACGATTGATGTAAATAGCAACTAAATGAGGAATAATATTTTGCAATCAGCGTCTGGCAAAAGATAGAACTAGTCTATTCAGACGAAACAGACGCTGTTTTCTCGGACGTGAGTTATAACATGATAACTCATATTATTTGAGAACATACAGCGCTGCATACATGAAATTGAATAGACGCAATTAGTAATGCAGGGTAAATCCTTCTTTATATAGACCTATGTGTATGCCTTAACAGGGCAAGTAATAGAATAAATTTTGCTTCCATCGTAACATTATATGCTTTAAGCCACCGGAACAAGTTTCATCTCTGTTGACTTCAGTGAATACCATTGGCCAGGCCACGAAATCCACTGAACTCCCTCCTGATTAGCTACAGAACCTGAATAATTTCCGCGATGATATATGCCATTAAGATTAGAATTGTAGCAGCTGCTGTACCACCACGCCCCGCGAAAATATTGGGCACAGCTAGTTCCGTTATTTTTGTCGTTATTAGCATCTCTGGTGCTGAATTGTTGTCCGTTGTGCTGCGTCAGACTGTCGCCTACTGTGACAGTTGTAAGAAAAACGATTCACAACTCTTTTTTTATTTAACAATTCTTGTATACAACAGAAATCAATGTGGATTATATGCCCAAATATATAGTTCTTAAATGAAGATTCTACTGAAATGCAACATCGGGCCTTCTCGGTCGTGGGCCCGAGTATCTGGACTGGGCTTTCTCAAGAGCTCCGTCTCCCACCTAGAAACTCCTCACCTGCATTCTATGCATCTCTGAAAGCTATTCTTTTCAGCTGTGGTTGGGCAGGGAGCGCCTCTGAGTAGATATCGTGAAGGGGCGCTATATCAAGTTTCTTATTTATTGATTGAAACGCTAATTGCAGGGCTCGGCGATGTTGTATTTATCATACACCTTGTATAAGTGAACATCACAAGTTGTACCATTTGAGTTCTGCTAAATTAGAAAAATAATGTCCTTATTAGCGTTGCGTAATTGTTTTCGCATAATTTATAGGCCTATAAATACTTCGTATGACCTATAATGCAGGGTTCGCCTGTGTTGCGTTGTATTCTTCTTATTATACCGAGATGACCAACACAGCTCCTCTGCGAAATGTCTCTTTAGTCGAAGCTACATTCACTTTTTGAACACTTCTTAACTCTATGTACAAGGCTATGTAGCCTTTTCTGTAGCTTATAAGACAGCTCAATGTATATCGAACAAGAATTAGCAACTTCTTTCAAACGTCTCTTATTTGTTCAACAACACACATGGACTACTCAAAACGCTCTCATACTCCCCTCTCCTCGTTCTCCCACACTCACATCAAACCAGTTTCAAACCAGTTTTAATACCATGAATCAATCAATCAATCGTTTATTTGTAGCCAAACAACAATAAACAATAATATTACAAATCAGATTGCACTTTTAAGTATGGATAGTTGACCCACTAAAGGATGGATCACCAGTTCTTCTCTCATTCCCCATGGGTCCCTCTAGCGAACGTCTGTCATAATTATGTTACCATCACTAGGTCATCATTATAACAATATACGGAACTTATAAATGTCCATGTGGGTATCTGAACATCGATAAAGCTGCCCTATGTGAACCACAAACGTATCGCTGACACACCTAAAATGAACTGCTACTGGCCGAACATTAGGCCCTATGTGTATTATAGGAAGATTGTTAAATCTATACAACACAATACAATGCAACTGCATTTGATATCGCCCATCTTCCAAAGGTGGCCTCGGCGCGCAGGAGCAATTATATTGCAATTCTGCGCGAAGGACTTGATCACGGTCCCTACATAGTAACCGACCTTAAAGAAAATCGAACCCGTACTCTCCGCGTTACAGGTCAACCGCTCTAGCCAGTCGGCCACCGCGCCAAAACTGATTGACCGCACAAGAAAGCTCAATGTGCTAAACAATAACAAGTATGTGATGAGGTACTGACCGAATCACAACGACCTTTCATTAGTTGATGATGGATGTCACTGTTAAATTCAAGTTCCTCTTTTACTTCTACGCCTTCTTCATTGTGGATTTACAACATTACGGTTTCAGTTTTGCCAAAACTCTCTAAATAATTTAACTTACTGGTCAGCCTTTTCGAAATAGTGGTCGGACTTTGAAGATAAAAGATGCCTGGCAACTGTAAGGACATTGGAAAGCCTTAAAGACATCTGCCAGTGTTTAGGCTCTCAGGTAGATAGGTGGCCCCAATGGTGCATTGAGTCACCTTGGTACCAAAGTGGACTCAGCTAGCCAACAAAAGACCTACTACGACCCTCATGCCCTATTCTATCAGCTGACTTCCCACCCTATGTCGAGACCGTGTAGGCCTACAAAACACACGGATGCGCGACGTCACATCTACTCATAAGGTAGTTGATTATAAGTGGGATGCCACTATCCATTGTGTAGCGAGCTTTTCGACACATTTGTTTATGGTGATAAAATGTGAAATGAAGTATACAAAAGCGTGCGTTATGCGCCTCAGAGTTCTACGACAAAGTTGCCTGTAGGACTAGGGTTAATTGGATCCACCTGGTGTCACTACGCAAGGGCAAGAACGATACAATGCAGAGGCGCGGAAGCACAGAGGAGAAACCGCAAGGACCTTCTGACAGAGTTCGAAACACTAACTCTCCAAGAAGGGCAGAGGCGAAATGCTGCGCCTTGTGCTGCACAAAGAGCTCGCCAACCGGGTACTGACAGATGTCGTGTAGAGGCGCATTGTGGCCATAGGCTTAGAGGGAGAGGCGGTGGATGTCTTTAGTGTTATGTAACAGGGCATCGAGGTGCTGCTCAATGATGAGTTTATTACGCAGCACTGTCTGATATACTTTCAAGCATTAACGGTCGAACTGGAAATGTAGGCGCTGGCCGCTGAGCATGTACACGGCGCGCCGTGTAGGCCTACATGCTCGCGAGTATGTGGTCTCAACACTATTGCCAGGAGCGTGATAGCACCCATAATCAGCGCGGACGACATCCAATGAGTTCTGGAGGCCGGTTCGCTAAGTCGCGCCTCGAAGTTAAAAGTGGCGAGTGAAGCGGGTTGTGGCAATTTGGTATCGCTAGATACCAACTACCTTGAACAAATGAGCTACATCCTCACATCAATGTACATTCCACCGAGTTCTGTTGTTAATGTGAGAAATAAATACAACCGCCGCTTGGAGTGAGCTATCGTAATTGCGCTGTACCCGGTCTGCTACGGTTAACATCCAGGTCGGCCGGCTACGTTTCACGACCATTTCGGCGAGCTGAGCTTAACAGGCATCGCCATCCCAGTGAAGGTGACCGAAGTCGGTAATTTTGAGGGCCAGAACCCAACCACAACCGTTTCTATATTATGTGGAAGGAAAATTGGCTATACCGAATCCTTTTATCGACCGAGACTGGAGTTCTTAGCACCGATCTTCTGCTGCTGACCAAAGGTGGGAAGAGCATTATGTCTGGATGAGAAACCTGTACAGAAACAGCGGGAATAAAGAGCGCAAACATCTGTGCCGCCGCTGTCAGCACGTATTCTCCACCGAGAACCTCCTAGCAAATCACATCAAAGGATGCCATGCATGGATCAAGGTGTCACAGAAAGTCAAGAGCATTCTGTGGTTCCAGAGACCCACAGCAAGCAGTTGCGCATCCTATGCATCATCTGCGCAGACTTTGAGGGGCTTCACGTGTCGGTCGACACCAACGAAAGCAGGCTCATCGCCAAAACAGGACCCGTTCGAATTCACCAGTGCTCTCTCTGGGAGAGAAAGCTGTGAAAGAGCGCCTGCATGGTGAACTGACTACCATCAAGCAGGCGGAGCGTTCGGATATGGTTATGACGGCAGCCGGCCACCGAGTTTTCAGTACGGTGATCTCTGTGGCGAGACGACACGAGCGGACATGGTTCGCGACCACTGTCACATCACCGGCAAATTCCGCTGCGCCGACCGCAATATCTGCAACGTCAAGCTGTACATATCCCATATCCCGTTAGAGCCCTGGGTCGGGAGCGCCTCTGAATCTCTGAGTGGTGCTATACAAAATGTTCAATGACAATTACAATTACAATAAATGCAAAGTTCAAGGACGAGTGCAATGGCGTCCACATCGCTTCATTTGAGGGCTCGCGCCCGAAGATCTACTCCATCCTGGAGACAGGCAAGGCAAAGATCCAGAAGGCAAAGAGCATCTAGAGAGCGGTGGTGAAGAAGGATTTGCGCCACGAGCTGTACAATCAATAAATGCTTGAACGGAATTAGATGCGGCACACACAGATCGTGCTTCGAAACCGCGGACACAAGATGGGAGTGTACGAGCAGAACAATCCCCGATTTAACCCTGTCCCCAAAGGACATGAAAACGGTGATAGTCCGTTCATATCAGTGAGGTTACAGCATTCTGTATAATTATAATATGCACATTAAACAATTTAACACATTATGAAAGATCTCGGTTTTCGGTTATAATGATATTGGCTTTGAAAGTTGGGTCACCTCAAAACATGAAACAAGAGACAAAATATTCTACGCTAGCAAAACTAGTATCCAAACACAAGTTTCGCACCCCCTGCCAATTGAAGATTCTCCTAAATACGTTTTGCCTGTTACTTTCACTCCAACATGAGCACGGGGGAGTTCTTGCACTTTTATGTTTAAATAATCACAGATCCACCACAGTCGCCAACGCTTTATCTAATTCAATCCGGAGACATATAAGCCTATAGCACAAGAAGACAATCGATGGTATTTTCTCAGCAAAAATCATATTCCAAAACAGCATGCAACTCAGTTAAGGTCCGTGAAGCATATGAGACTGGAAAGCAGGATGCGGAGGTGGGAAGAATTTAGAAAAAGACAAGAATTAAGTTCTGACCAAAACGACGCATAAAACCAGCGAAGAGAACAGAAACAAAGAGCCAATTCGAAAACATTGGGGCGGCACAGCGAGAACACCCAATGATCTAGTGCAGCATTTATGAACCTGATAGAACGGCACAGTTGAGGAAAACAGATCGATTGGCTTGCATTACCTTGAAAATTGATGTCAAGTTTTAAACAATATAATCATTTTTATCGGAAACAGAACAATGATTGCAGGAATGAGCTGTAATTTGTTCTTGTTCGTGTTCTCCCTCTTCCTTCACCTTCTTCTTCTTCTTTTTCATCATCTTCTTCTTCTTCTTTTTCATCTTCATCTTTATCTTCATCATCATCATCGTCTACTTCTCCTACTCTTCGTCTTCCCTCTACGTCTTCCTTCCTCCTCTTCCTCTTCTTCTTCATCTCAATCTTTTTCTTCATCTTCTTCTTTTATGTATTCATCGTATTCTTTTTCTTCTTGTTCTTGTTCTTGTTCTACTTCTCCTTCTCCTTCTCCTTCTCCTTCTCCTTCTCCTTCTCCTTCTCCTTCTCCTTCTTCTCCTTCTCCTTCTCCTTCTCCTTCTCCTCCTACACCTCCTTCTCCTTCTCCTTCTCCTTCTCCTTCTCCTTCTCCTTCTCCTTCTCCTTCTCCTTTCTCCTTCTCCTTCTCCTTCTCCTACTCCTCCTTCTCCTTCTCCTTCTCCTTCTCGTTCTTGTTCTTGTTCGTGTTCTCCTTCTCCTTCTCCTTCTCCTTCTCTTTCTCCTTCTCCTTCTCCTTCTCCTTCTCCTTCTCCTTCTCCTTCTCCTTCTCCTTCTCCTCCTCCTTCTCCTTCTCGTTCTCGTTCTCGTTCTCGTTCTCGTTCTCGTTCTCGTTCTCGATCTCGTTCTTGTTCTTGTTCTTGTTCTTGTTCTTCTTGTTCTTCTTCTTCTTGTTCTTCTTCTTCTTCTTCCTCCTTTTTTCCTCATCCTCCTTCTCCTCCTCCTCCTTCTTTTTCTTCGCATTCATCTTTGCATTCTTCTTCTTCTGTTTAACAGTAGGTTCTATTATCAACATAAATATTTATGATTGTCCTTCTTCTTCTCTTTTTCTTCTTCTCCGTCTCCTCCTAAAACGATGTTTAAAATTTACCGGCATTTCCGGAATATCCTTCGACTTCAAGTGTGTAATTGTCGATGGATGAGCTGATGGAAAATCTCCCATATTCGGCAAAACGTTTATTTCCTTCAAAGTCCTCCAAATCAACACGCAGCTTGTAATTCCGTTTTGATGTCAGAAGATAAAGCATTTCGTTACCTATAAAAGGCATCGTTAGTTCAAACCTTCATGAATGATTAATTAACGATATAAAATTACAAGGTCCATACGATAGCTAGTTGGTTTCTTAACATCGAGAAACTGTAAAAGACGCTGTGATTTAAACCGTAAACTTGGCTAAAGTCTTTACCAAGATTGATTTAAACTGCTAGAATTATATAAATTATGCAAATTGAAGTAAGCCTATATCTCGGACAGGTAGAGTCAAACCAGTTTTTTTATGCTACTACACGTTACTATCGGCCAAGCAGTACTATATATCTCTGGAGAACACCATGCGCTTCTGCTATGCGATTTCAAATTAATAACTTTACCCAATTTTACAAGGAAACTCCATGGGATATTATGTAACTGCTTTTAGCGAATCTTTATTAGCACCGTTATTGAAATACCCAACGCATAAATCGATGGTCGCTTCCAGTAATACCGAGGGAATACATAATACGTCAGATAATTTGAATCGAATGTCATAGGTCTAGGAATGCCAGAGTCAAGATATTTGAGCAAACAAATTAAAAACACATGCACTTTAAGTCTAGATCTGTTTGATTTTAAAGAGTAGAAAGGAAGCACATAACTGGGCAGTGATTTCAAAAGCTTTGTGCTAGCCACCGTGAACGCTCGTGATTCTAAATTCGACCTACTGCAAGGCATTACAAGAGTCAGTACTTGATGAACGATTACCTCTAAATCTCTATTATTTTCTTACTGTCCGATATGAAATTCTATAATGCCATTTATTACAAGTTCACGATTTTTCGCTCTTTTATCCAAAAACCATAAATACAGCTGACAATTTAAAACACTATTCAAATAAACCCTTCTGAAAAAAAGTCAGAATTTATATTTGTACATTTGTATAGCAGCAAATGATTTAATTCTCATTCAATTCGCGGACTACAGAAGCTACTTTACTTACAATTTATGAACTTCTTGAAATTAAATGCTAGACTTTTCATGTGGACCTTAGAATACTACAGTAGATCTATACATTACACATTACTTTTTCAAAAAACCTTACCAAGCCAGAATTCGCCATTTGGATCTCCAAATCCTTCTTTGTACTCTGTCCAGGTTCTGTAAAAGTTGACACTGCCATCTTTGCGTCTCTGAAAAACCTTCGAACGTTTGATCAATGCCAGCTATTGTAACCAACTGCTTGACATTTGAATAATAAAGTCATACACGACAAAACGGACACTTTCATTTTCATCAAGATCTGCTTTGTTCTATAGTACTATTCCGACAACAAAACGGTTGAATCCACAAATCAAAAAAACCTTCACTTGTTTCTTCTGGGGCATTACATCGTATGCTAAACTAATCTAACAACTTCTATGGCGTCGTTAAATTATTACGTGAACCATCAATACATGGTCACCACGTGAAATTGTAGTCAAAATCATAATCCGTGATAGAAGCCCTGTCGAATTCCGATAAGGCAGATAAACCAGATGTAAGCTCCGATAAGTAAACAAGTTGGAACAAATGAGTCTAAACCTTAGCTTTACATAACGTCAGAGATCTAACATGGCACACAAGATCAGGTAGTGCATTCCAAAGGTTTGGACCATTCATCGAGGACGTCGAAGCCCAAAACTGCCATCGTGCAATACACAGCATCGGTGAAAGTATCCGTTATTCAAGTCAAATAAGCAGGCGAACTATGAAATGGTTGGAGTAGTTGGGCCTATTCAGCATGCAAATTATAGCTATGAGAGTTATAATTATGTAGGCAGTGAACCGTGTAAAAACGACTGGCTTAACACATAACCCTGTTGAATAGTTAGCGTCGAAGTGAGTTGATTGCGCGTATTACATGACGTCGTCGGCGACTTCAAAGTCGTGTGTGAACTTTTGTCTTCTGATTTTCCAGATTGTGCATAGGCCTACATTTGTCGCCCGTTACAATAAATTCAGAAGTAGAAGAGACCAGGAATTCAAAAGTTAAAAGTGCAGAAGATGACGAAGGGAGAGGATGGTCAACATCGATTTAGGCGAGGTACTATAATTATTTCAGAGTTGAGGGTAGCAAAAAGGATTTCAAATGACTTCAGGTTGGAATAGGTAGAGAGACCAGAAAAAAGATACGTTGTGACTTTTGAAGGAAAGGACTCTATCGAGAAGTGCATCTTGTTCATTAAAGAGAGAAACGGAGGAGGTATTATAACTGCTATGAAAGAATGAGTGTCACAATGTTTGAGTCCAGTTTCATTGAGAGTGTGATTATCTACTGCACGTTAGTCAGAATGTAGTTTTAAAAACGGAAAGGTTTTTTCCAGATAGCATGAATAATAAGGTGGCAGACAACAGTGTGATTCTCGTTAACGATAACGATAACGAAAATGTTCGTTAACGAAAATAAAAAGATTTCGTTAACGATAACTATAACTATAACTAAAAAATATCATTAACTATAACTATAACTATAACGAAAATAACCATACCGAAAATTCATCTTTATTTTCGTTAATACAAAAAATAAAAATAGGAAGTGCAATATGGATGATTCGACATAAATGAGAACGAAAAAATGCGATATTTTTATTAAGCAATTTATCAGTTACTTTGAAAACTCGTGTATTCACGAGGCTTAATGCACCCATGCTTCAAAGGCTTTCAAAGCTCTGAGCAAAGTGTGAAACAGCGTGTTAATACGCACAATTTTACTTTAGCCTTAATTATTGTAACTAAGTAGTAGGCCTAATTAAATTTAACTAAAATAAAAATCCATTAACTATAACTATAACTATAACTAAAAAAATAATACTAACTATAACTATAACTAAAATAAAAAAAACCATTAACTATAACTGTAACTATAACTAAAATAAAATCTGTAAGGAGAATCACACTGGCAGACAATGATAAGCGCAAGTCGATATGGGTAGAGTAAACCCCCAACCCATATCGACTTGAACTTATCATTTTCGGCTCGGTGTCACCAGTAACTAAGTAGCAGAAGAAAAGTACGCGAGTGGAAATGACTGCGAGCAAGGTATAGCCCAGTGTGATTTTCGTTAACGATAACTATAACGAAAATGTTCGTTAACGAAAATAAAATGATTTCGTTAACGATAACTATAACTATAACTAAAAATATCATTAACTATAACTATAACTATAACGAAAATAACACTAACGAAAATTCATCGCTATTTTCGTTAGCCCTGCAAAAAAATTGAAGTCAAACATGAGAACTTGAAAATGCACTACAAATTAATAATAGCCTATGTTCGCCCCGGGATTTTGAATTTGTGAATTAACCCAGTAGTACTGGCGCATTTTATTGTAAACGTTTTGATAGAGATTGCGACCCACGTTAGGCTACGTTAACTAGCGCAAATTTGCAAAACAATAGTCGTAGTAGGCTAATCTTGTAGTAAAAATGTCTCTAAAGATCTTGAGCGGCCGCAAGCGCGGAAATTCTGTTTGGAGTCATTTCAAGTACGATTCAGTCAGAAATAAGAGTTCGTGTATCATCAGCGGTGGTGGTGCTAACGAGGGGAAGTTATGTGGCCGGCTCATAACCGGTAAAAACACGACTAATCTGCTCAATCATATCAAGTATCACCATCCATCTACATACAAAGAAGTCTGCACTGCAGAGAGTGATAGAAAGCGGTGCTTAGAAGGAGACTCGGCGAAGATAATAAAAACTGGTAAGATATTAGTGTGCCGTACATGTACAATTAACAGACTCAACTTTGCCAATGGCTGTTTTTCATTTTGTTTGTTGAATTTTGCGAGCTTTACAGCGTCTCTCTTTGTTTCTAGGTGTCGTCATAAAGAAATATTTCTATGTGTCATGTATTTAATTAAAGTGCTTCAAATTGCTATACTACCGGTGCAATATTTCATATTACGAGATTAAAAATAAACCTGTTAAGAGATTGAGTGTTGTTTCAGCTTATATAATTATCGTAAGGGTAATTTATTCTTTATTTTTCAAAGTGAAGACAATAATTCAAAACAGATCACTCTGGAATGGCTACCCTTCATCATTGGTTAAGCATCAAGGTTAAGTATCTATAACTAGTGTTTCTGTTTGTGCAAGTATAAAATGCATCAGTGACACATGCCATACTGTTTGCAGAGCTTGGTAAGCATGCGTCCAACATTTCGGCTGTTGAGTCTACCGGAAGGTCTGTACCCATAGCAGAGTGTTTCAAAAGAAAACAACACTGGGCACCAGGGTCAACTGAGAGTATGGTTCGAGACAGGCTACTTACAGAGATGATCGTTATGACTGGAGTGCCTGCACGCATTGTGCAGAATCAATCTTTCATTGCTTTCTGCACAGCTATGGATTCAAGATATAAAGTTCCAGGTAACTATCTCACTCTTTCCTGGTTTCTGTGTATTTGTTAAAACATCAGTAAAATATTACATTGTCGTCTACATTGACATGAATATCAGCATTAGTCAGTAAGTTCCAGTAACTTTAATTATTGTTTATGTGATTTACCAAGTTTTGTGTAAACAACAGATGTGCTGGTGATCTTTTGTACTTTTGTGGTCATTAATAATTCAGTAATAATAGTTATTATTCTTGTGGTTATTAATCTGGTTATTTTATTTTTATTCAAGCTTCTAAATATATCAGAAGTATGTAAATTATCTGTCTTAATTTTAATTTGTATCCAAACAGCACTGTCTGTTCAAGTTAAGTGTAATACTAATACATGATTGGTAACTTTCCTACTTCTCTTTTCTGCAAGAAAAAGAAGCCTTTGTGCTGTGAAGCTTTCTGTTGTTTTTTATTTAAGTATTTTTGTAGTTTCATTTTATTATTTTAACTTTAATGACCTATTGACCTTTTCTTTTTTATAGGCACAACGCGACTGACTGCAAACCTGAAAAGCACGGCTGACATGTACATGACGAAAGTTGCAGCTGCGTTGTCAGTTGCACGCTTTGTCACAATTGGAATGGACATCTGGACCAAGAAAGGTTACAGCGCCTCGTACCTTGGTATCTCTTCGTCATTCTTTCATCGTCCTCTCGGTAAGGCTGTCCATGTAGTCTTGAACCTTCATACCATTCAGCATCCCCATACAGGAGAGATGATTGCTGAACACTTACAGCGTACTCTGGATTCTTGGAAGATAGATAGACGCAAGATACTCATGGTCATAACGGACAATGGCAGCAACATGGTGAAAGCCATTAAAGATTTTGAAAAGAAGCATGTGACTAAAGAATCTGGTGCACTTCACTCTGCTGCCAGTCACATAGAAGATGATGAAGTTGACGAATCTTCAGATGAAGATGACTTAGATTCAGAGCCGATTGTTCTTGATTTGAAGATGACTGACATTGATTGTACTTCCTCATTTAAGCGCTTGCCATGTCTGGCACACACTGTGCAACTGATTGTCAAATGTCTGGATAAGGTGCCAACATTCACAACGTCAATGGCAAAAGCTCGTGGGGTGGTGAGTAGTGTCCGAATGTCATCAGTAGCCACACAGAAGCTCATTGAACTAGCTGGTAAAACAGTCATTTCGGACTGCCCAACACGATGGTCGAGTTCTTTCCTGCTGCTGGGTCGACTACTGGAGCTCAAGACTGCTATTAACCAAGTCTTCCTGGAAATGCAGTGGGACAACCTTGTGGCCAGCGAGTGGACCAAGCTACAAGAAATATTCGATCTCTTGGAGCCATTTTCTATACATACTAACAATCTCCAGACCGATGTACTTGCATTGCCAATGATTATACCTATCATTCAGGACATACACTGCCATCTTGACAATCCAAGTCTCAACTCCACTATGTCGAACGCCCTCAAACAAGCCATGAAGCTCAGATTTCAGAGGTATATAAACCCAGTGGACCCAGAGTTCGATCCACTTCCAGGAGTCGCATGTCTGCTTTCACCAGATATAGCAGCGATTATGTTCACTCCAGATATGGATAATCTTCTAATAGCTGCAAAGAAGCACATCATTGTTCTGGTATGTGTGCCTACGTTTTTTTTCTATGCATCTGTTTCAGTTTTCAGCCTTTATCTTGGTGCTGTAACGATGTTGCTAACATATTGTAAAAGTGTTTATCTTAATTAAGCAATTTATATAAATCATATGAGAGTCTTTCAGTATTTTTCTTAAAATCGAGGCTGAAGTCGCATTTATTTACTTACATATTTTTCCAAGCAGTAAGCACTTCTCTGAAACTGGGGTATTATTGCATCCTTGCTACAGTACTGGCTAAAGTATACATGTACTATTCTCTTCTATTTATGTCATTATTTTGTAATAAGCAGAAAATTAAATAAATTATTCAATAATTGTTTGCCTTAACAGATGCAGCCAAGAACATATGACCATGAAGTTCCTCTGTCAGGCGATGCCCAACCTATCGAAACTGCTGAGTCAACTTCATCAAGTTCAACTGCAGCAACCTCTGCGTCCTCTGCATCACTTAAGAGATTCACATTTCTCTCGCACAGGATCAACAACATCATCAGTCAACCAATCAGTGCACTGGCTAACAGTACCGATGACTTTAAGATGGAGCTTGGACGCTATATTGCCGAATGTCGCTACCTTAAAGATCTTCAGCAACCAGCTCTTACCTTCTGGATAGAAAGGGAGCAAGTTTACCCAAGGCTGGCTCCACTAGCAGAAGACATTGTGTCTGCCCCGGCGTCTGAAGCGTATTGTGAAAGAGTCTTTAGTGTATGTGGGGAACTATGTAGTGGAAAACGCAATCGGATGTCAGTGAATTTGGAACGTCGTGTATTCATGAAGCTGAATGCACCCATTCTTGAAAGCCTTTCCAAGCTCTGAACAAATTGTGTAATGCGTCTTAATTATGCACATTTTCGCTTGGCCTCATTATAACTACTAACTAAAATTAACTAAAATAAAAATCCATTAACTATAACTATAACTATAACTAAAAAAATAATACTAACTATAACTATAACTATAACTAAAATAAAATATCATTAACTATAACTATAACTGTAACTAAAATAAAATCTGTAAGGAAAATCACACTGGTATAGCCACTTTGTAATGACATCAAATCACACCCGCCAGCATTTCTATCCTCGAGACGCTCAATTTGGTTTGACACATGAATAAATGGCATCTATTTCGGCATAGAGGAAGAAGATCCTCTGTGCTGTAGTGACTTCATGTGACACGTCTGCGCTGACTAATATTAATTAGACCCATGAGTTCCAGTAGAAGGCTACCCTCGGATTAATAACCGCATATTGGAGAGTAGGCCTATACTTTAATACTTGGATATAAGCAGCGTAACTTAAAACATGAAACTGTTTGAACCGACGCTGCAAAATATCGATTGACCACGCTAAAACGCATACTAAACGAACACCACTGCCTTGAAGAGCATCCACCCAACCTTTACTGCGGAAATGCCAATGTTTGCCATTACTGTACTGAACAAATTCTTCACCCGTATGCTAGGGCTCTCATTCCAAAAAATAAATGTCATTGATTCGTCTCCTCTGTACGAAACTTGTAGTAAATTCAGCAATGCAATACAGTTCAATGCTACAGAAAAAGTCATTGGTGAAACACACCAGCGATGTGCCATTGGCGAAGGCCATGTCACAAAATGCATTGGTACAAACTCGATCGCGTTGATGTCGAACGCACACCTCGTAGACGCCACTTGTAGTTTGACCACTTGCTTTTATATCAGAACAGTCACACACCTCAGCTGTAGGACCACAGATTCCTAGAATAGCACAGGTATTACACGTTCATTAACAGTTATATGCTAAGTGATTAGAAACCCGAACGCTGAAACCACGTTAATTGTGTCAACATTGAGCCTGTAGCTGGCCAGTGGCCACTAGTTGCCATCCGTGGCAACTATAGATTAGCACAGTCGCACAGCTTATAAAAGTTATAATGGATTGAATTTGGCATAGTGCGTTATACAAATAGCCAAAGGTAAAGCTGATGGGTACTCTCATATGGTTACTTACAATAAACCGATAATTATGCAATATGCACACTACAATTTATTCACAACTGTTTAATCTGGTTACGCTTATAAGGAATGTTCAAATTTTATATAGACTATTTAACATAAAAGTCATCCGACTATTATTAAAAGAGAATATGAGAGACGTCAGAAATATAAAGAGGCATTAAACAAACACTGAAGCATCATAGGAATAACAATGGCAGTGCACTTGGTCCACTAGCTCATATTATCATGACATTTCGTCGCAGTCCTTAGACCTAACATCATTATTTGCGCTTCTCATTTTTTGATTGATAGTTAAATCTAAAATTCACAAGAACAATGATTTTCTATATGCATGTGGTATGTATAATAGCAACAGCAGCAGCAGAAGTAGTAGCAATAGTAGTAGCAGCAGTGATAGTAGTGTCAGCGATAGTAGCAGTTTCAGCTGCTGCTGAGCAGCAGCAGCAGCAGCAGCAGCAGCAGCAGCAGCAGCAGCAGCAGCAGCAGCAGCAGCAGCAGCAGCAGCAGTAGTAGTAGTAGTAGTAGTATTAGTAGTAGTACTATTACTACGACTAATAATAATAATGATAATAATAATAATAATAATAATAATAATAATAATAATAATAATAATAATAATAATAATAATAATAATAAATAGCAGTGATTAGTACAGTAGTAGTAGCGACCTTTACTTTAAGAACCATGATTTTAAGAACTCTGATTTTAAGAATAATAATACAAATAATAATAATAATAAAAATAATAATAATAATAATAATAATAATAATAATAATAATAATAATAATAATAATGATAATAATAATAATAATAATAATAATAATAATAATAATAATAATAATAATACTAAATAATACTAATATATACTACTACTACTACTACTACTACTACTACTACTACTACTACTACTACTACTACTACTACTACTACTACTACTACTACTACTACTACTACTACTACTACTACTACTACTAATAATAATAATAATAATAATAATAATAATAATAATAACAACAACAACAACAACAACAACAACAACAATAATAATAATAATAATAATAATAATAATAATAATAATAATAATAATAATAATAATAATAATAATAACAATAACAATAATATTAATAATAATCTTGTCTTTATGAAATTTATCAAAGCTCATTCGAATCTGAGGCGTTGAAATTTAGTTAATGACAACAGTCTTACTCGTGGATACAATAGTCAGAACAGGGTAGAACAAACTCAGTTTTATAAATGAGTGATAGTAACCAGGATGCTTGCCATAATTAAGACATGTTTCACATTACCATTTCCGAGTTTCCACGCATTCCGACTTTGAAGACTTTTCATAACATTTTGAACTTGCTTGTCTACATGTTTGTTTAGCTGATCAAATAGCTCAATCCTCAGTTTCTGTATCTCTGCTTCGATGCTGATCGATGGGTCTCCATTTTCGCAACCCTCTATAATAGTGGACTGTCCATTAACTGAAACGGTCGCGCTGAGCGCTAATATTATGGCAAATGCAATTAAGCAATAAGCCACACGGTAGCTCATGGCGACTTCAAATTCACTGTGGAATCGACAAACAAAGTGAGTGAATGGCGATTGCTACTTTCCTGAAAAAGTATGTACAAGCCAACCGAATTTATGCTGAATGGAAACGATGTGTTCCTGAAACAACGATAATTACCATGAACTCAAGACTTAATACTAAATAGCACGTCTCTGCTCTGCTCTGCTCTGTTGTATCTTCTACTTCCGCATTAGAAAGTGTAACACACTAGCTGCGCTGATGGATTATGAGGACGGATAACAAGGCGTACTGATTTGTCCCAGATACTGAGGTCACTCCTACGTAGTGCAATTAGAAATGTGCTGGAAGACATATGATACTAAATAGTTTAGTTGAAAATAATTAACGATTGCTGCCTCGTATCTCGTACTTTCACATTAGATAATGTCATACATTTGTTGCGCTGGTGGATCATGATAACAGAACAACAAGTCGTTTTCCCTAATTTTCTGTTTGGTCCAATTTGATATTAAATTTTAGAAGAAAATCTCCTTGTAGTGCTCTAGTTTACACTTCCGCAATAAGACATGTTACATCCGTATTGTGCTGTGCTACCTACTTATTTGCAATATGCACGCTTGTATTTATGCATACATCTGTATGGATGTATGCATACATGTATGGACAAATTCGAAGAGTTTAGAATTCCTGGTTCGATGATACAAAAATAAGAAAGACACTCGGGCATATTTAGCACACCTGGGATCCAGCAGACCCCAGGCTGCAACATTGATAGGCCCATCGACTATGACATATTCCATGGTACGATACATACACAAATACGTACATACATACATACATGTACACACATACATACATATATACATACATACATACAAGCCTACATACATATATATATATATCAATACACATACATACAAATATACATCCCTACATATATACATGTACATGAATACATGCATAATTGCATATACACACATACAAATATATACATGCAATGCATGCATACATGCAAACATAAATAAATACATAAATACATACATGCGTACATACATGCATGCATACATACATGCATGCACACATACATACACAATGTACTAATACAATATGCATCCATACATATATACATGTACATGCATACATGTAAATACACACATACATACAAATATATACATGCATGCATACGTACATACATGCATACATGCATAGTTAGCATACATCCATCCATCCATACACACATGCATTCACACATGCACACGCATATATATATATATACATACCAATGTGCATTCATACATATATACAATATAATATATACAATTATACATGCATGTACATGTACGTGCGTACATGCATATACACACGTATATACAAATATATGCAATTATACATGCATGCATACGTACATACATACATACATACTTACGTACATACATACATACAAACATACATACATACATGCATACATCCATCCATCCATACATAGATCCATCCCTGCACACATACGTACATACGTACATACATGCATAATTGCATATATACATACATGCATACATATATATACATATATGCATACATAGGTACATACATACATGCATCCATGCATACATACATACATGCATACATACAATACCGGAGACCGCAACTGGCAATCTGGCATCGACTGATTGGTGGACTTAGTTTGTTGCACTGTGACTTGTCCCTTATAAGCAAGACTGTTGCTTCTTTCCTGCTGTTGATGTCTTCCTCAAAAGTCGCTTGCAATCGATAGCTTAGAGCAGTGCATCACAATCTTTTTTGACTACGGGACCCTTTTCATATGAAATAATTTTTTGACGGAACACCGACCTAACCGAACCATATTCTGTTAATATTGTGGAGGACGAAGCATAGAGTGAGGTCGATGGATTGTAGGAGTTTGGTGGAACAGTCACATAACATGATCAGGGTCAAGTTCTACACACATGGGATGAACTCCATAACATAATGTCATTTATAAATGCAGGGGCAAAGTATTCATGATTTTAATCAGCCGGAGATGAAAATAGATGGCTGATTTGGAATCTCTGTATGGAGAAGAAATAGATATTTTACTGGACTTCTGAACTGCATCGAAGACGCCACAGCAGCTGTAGCTAAAATACAGTAACTCTACAAATTCGTTTGTAAAGTCATGGGATAGATAAACAAACAATTAACTAAGCAGATTTAAACAGAGAATAAAGTTTTATAGCTGTGTAAAGACAAACAGATAATGAAATCATGATATGTCATAAATAACAATGAAACAAATATATGTTCTATGATCATATAAATTGGTATAATTAGTTACTCAATTCTTAGTAGAAAATGCTCTTGCAGCTCTTTGTTTGACACACATTATTGTGGCGCTGGTCCTATCTTATTTGCAATAGGGTATGTATGCATGTATGTAAGACTTATATAATTATGTATGCATGCATGCAATGTAATGTAAACACTTACGCAGACCAATACCATAAACAAGGGTTCACCCTGTACGAAATTAAATAGATAGGGCCTAATAAGGTCATGTGAAACAGCAGAGATAAAATTTAATACGCAATCCGGAACCTGTCAAATTATCGCCATAATTTTTAGACATCCAAAATAGATAATGAGGTCATGAGAAACAGCAGAGATAAGTACGCAATCCGGAACCTGTCAAATTATCGCCATAATTTTTATACATCTAAAACACCAGTCACAAATAATATAATAGTAAACTCAAGTAAGCAAATCATGGTGATTTGTCGGGGCCCATATGTCGGGGCCGATTTGTCGGGGCCGATTTGTCGGGGCCGATTTGTCCTGCGCCGTTCTGACGGGGTACCGCAAATCATTGCGTGACACAAGGTTATTTATAGTTTCAGGCCTATCGTGTCATCCTGGACTTAAAGGCACGTTTGAGTATCGAGATAATCACAATTATAGTGCAGTCACTAAGAGTTATTAAAGTATAGAATACCGCGTATTTCGACGCCATCATATTCTGTCATAGACGGCATAGAGGCGGTTTCGTCGGATCCTGTATTATAAATGGGCGTAAATATGCAGCGTTAGCAGATCCTCGCTGGAAAGTTGTGACGAATGCATTTCTTAGAGGGGTTCCATGTTATGAGATGGATTTGGAGGGTTCTAGGACGATTGGTCATAGGACGATTGGTCATAGGACGATTGGTCATAGGACGATTGGTCATACGGACGATTGGTCATAGGACGATTGGTCATACGGACGATTGGTCATACGGACGATTGGTCATACGGACGATTGGTCATAGGTCCTATCGGCGATGGGACTATCGACTGCTATCGATGGTTAAAACAGAAACGTTTCTTACTATACTTTATGTACTATAATACTTCTTGACGCTTTCACTGCAAATCAATGTCTTCCTTTGCTTTCATTGACTTTTTATACATGAGTAAGATGCGGGTGAAACTTTATTTTTCCGGGATCAATCTCCATTCTTTGAGGTGCGTTGGACTTTGATGTGCGTTTATCTAGTGAATGTTAAGTTCTTTGAAGTGAGTTGAAACCTGCATGTAATTATCTTAATAAGTTTCTTGATTGGCACTGATTGTATTTGTCTGAAAACGATCAATGTGCCTAATTGATGCCTTTCATACTTGAGTTACATACGGGTAAATCGTGTATTATTTCGACCAAACGTTAAGTTTTTTTAAGTGGGTTGATCCCTGTAAGTATTACCCTAATAAGTGTCTTGATTGGCACTGATTGTATTTGTCTAAAACGATGTATGCCCCGGTGCATTAAGCTTAAAACTAAGAATTCCATAACTAACGACTACAACGAATTATGTCGGTTTATTAGCGGCATATGACCAATCGTCCTACGACCAATCGTCCGTATGACCAATCGTCCGTATGACAAATCGTCCTATGACCAATCGTCCGTATGACCAATCGTCCTATGACCAATCGTCCGGATACCATTTGGAGGCATGGTGGATTCATTTATGCTCCCGTTTTCTTGCAAGCAGAGTAGCATATATCCCGACGGATATGTGGGCAGAAAAGCAATAGCAAAAATACACAGGCATGACTACGATTTAGACCCTGCCATGGAAAAAGTCCTAGAAAGTTAACCTACTATTGCAGCGGGAAAAACTCACGTGATCAGACAGACGCAAAATCTGGACAATTTTCCTATCCGGTTATTATCTTCCTGTATCTATACTGAAAACCTTCCTTTTTTCAAATTCTTCATTTACATAGACTGTCTCTCTAACAGTCTAACTGAACAGACCGACCTTCTGGATATTAACCTGATTACGATTTACTTTGGCTCCATCGGTTGATCTGCATCAGACACGGGCGCGATAGAAGTTACTAATTACAATTACATTTCATTATTCTACGACGAATATTTAGATTTAGAACATAATTATTAGCAATTTACTTTGATTAGCAAACAGCGACAGAGACGTCAGACCTTCAAATTGATTAAAGATCCGAGTTACAAAGCACAATCTTATATATTATTACTCAGTTGTGCGCCAATCTTTCCAATGTCATCTGTGTGTTCGGTTTTCGGGTACAATGGTCTCAGGTAGGCCCTACGTCTCTTACTGACAAATGCGGTCCCGTTCAGTTCAGACTCATCGCTTCCCTAATGCTCTTGACTGGTTTGGCATTGCATAGGGCTTTTGGACGATGATCCACCATTGCCAGCAGTAAATGAAACGATGAGTTTATCTTAAACTTTGAAACTTGAAAACGAGGAGTTGCACTTGTTAAATGCTTTGTGATATAGGCCTAACGATGATATTTCGTCCAATTATGATACGCCTACGAGATTCACTCGAGAGTCATTTCTTACTATAGGGAAACTAGTTCTTAGAAATGAGGAACTCCTCGGTAATCATACAAAAGTAATTTACTGTAAGCATATGAACTGAAATTCAGTCAATGTTGGCCCTATTCAAAATATAACAACACAATATTGAAGTGAAACCCATAATAAACGATTCGAGTAGGCCACGGTTATCTACTGGAATGCAGCAAATCTGTGGTCAGAGGTTTGAAAAACTTTCGGGGTGTGAGGACGTGGTACATCCGGGCGTCCAAATACAGGTGTACATCAATATGGCAGAATCGACTTGAAAGGGCCCTTACCCCAGTAACATGGGCCATGGACCTGTCGGGAAGACCGATTGCTTCGGCCGGAAACGAAGATGACTTCAACTGATAGGGCACAACTCGATTGGACGTCATACACATATACCGCTCATACCAAGATAGGAATCCACCACGCTGAATTATACCAAACTGGTTATGGAGACCCAGTGTCTCTTCTGAAGCACCATGAAAGAGATGATTAATTCTGCGTTAGGTGGCATTTTTCAAAATGTCAATAACTGTACAGTTGGTGTCCAGACGCATTCGTCTTTGTTTGAATAGCAAACATAAGGTTGCTACAAATACTATGGAAAATTATCAAAATCAACAAAGAAACATTGTCTGCCGCACAAACATGACCACAGCATTCCAACACAAGGACGTTTTACACTCTCACCTTGCACTGATAATCTGATATGCAACTCTTTAATTAATTGACTCTCACAGGATTTATGACTGAGTTATCACTGAGAAAATAGACAGTTTCTAGGCCCTGCGGTCATTATAGAAAAAGGGTATAATTATTATATTTACATTTACTATAGCTTGACTGAACTAATTCGTATTATCGTTTCGGGCAGACTGTGACTGAAAGTCGATTTAAATTCACGCTTGAAAGTCATGGGATAAACATTAAACACTTACGCAGGCCAATACCATATACATTGTACAAGGGTTCGCCCCGTATGAAATTAGATAGATAATGAGGTCATGAGAAAGAGCAGAGATCAGTACGCAATCCGGAACCTGTCAAATTATCGCCATAATTTTTAGACATCTAAAACACCAGTCACAAATACTGCAATAGTAAACTTAAGTAAGCAAATCATTGCATGATTCTTTCAAGTTAAGGCCAATCGTGTCATACTGGACAGTGCAAGTTGAGAGTGTGAAGGCACGTTTGAACATCGAGATAATCACAATTATAGTGCAGTCACTAAGAGTTATAAAAGTATAAGATATCGCGTATTTCGATGCCATCATATTCTGTCAAAGACGGCATAGAGGCGGTTTCGTCGGATCCTGTATTATAAATGGGCGTAAGTACGCAGCGTTAGCAGATCCTCGCTGGAAAGTTGTGACGAATGCATTTCTTAGAAGGTTTCCATGTTATGAGATGGATTTGGAGGCGTGGTGGATTCATTTGTGCTCCAATTTTCTTGCAAACAGAGTAGGTTATCCCGACAGATATGTGGGCAGAAATGCAGTAGCAAAAATACACAGGCATGACTACGATTTAGACCCTGTCCATGGAAAAAGTCCTAAAAAGTTAACCTACTCTTGCAGCGGGGAAAAACTCACGTGGTCAGACCGATGCGCCATGAAGCCGTTCAAGAAACGCGTCTAGGTTCGGGAGTTAGTCTCGGACTGATCCCGGATCCCTGTTGCCATAACAACATTTTATTTCAGTTGCTACCTTTTCTCCGCGGCCGGACAAAATGTCCCAAGACAAAATATCCCGGACAAAAAGTCCCTAGACAAAAGTCCCCGGGTAAAATGTCCCAGGACAATATGAGGGGACAGGGGGCGGCCGCACTCGCGCGCAGCACCTCGGGGGCGCAAAATTAGCTTTGAGTGTAAAATACTATGTGACAGAAATTGTTTTATTTAATTCAGTAATTCAATATATTAAATTTAAAATAATCACAACTTCGTTTACTGTTTAAAATGTGGCAAGAATAGTCATCGAAGTAGCTATAATTGCGCCCCGTGCCAAACGTAATTCTAGCGTCCCACCCTACCCTTCCCCAAATATCAACTTAGCCAATAACGACGTAAATTATGCAAATTATGAGAACATAGCCTAGATACAACAGATGAAAATATGTAGATATTGGCCTTCGATGCATTGTAAAGTAGTGTAACAGTTCTGAACGGCGATTTACTAATATTTTCAAACTATTCAACGACAATATTAAATAGACCTGCAGTCCTGCACAAGTATCTGTCTATTAACAGTGTATTTAGTACACACGCCATTATTTGTTTTTTCATTTTATTACGTTTTCATTTATGATTTCACATACATGTAATCGTATGTCACGATAAAGTAATTAGTCTCAAAATTTGCGCCCCCTCTTGAATTGCGCCCTGTTCCATGGCACCTCTGGAACACCCCTTGCTACGGTACCCTACTTAGAATAGTGAATACCAAGAATGCGCTCTATTGTCGTGTCGGTTCATAAGAAGAAAGAAAATGTTCTCGCACGTTTCATCAATAAATTGGCCTATACCCTACGGAGTCACTGGCTTATTGTCAATAGCATTTTATTCTCTGTGTAACGCGCAAATAATTATTTCATCGCTGGAAATACATGCCACGTTTCTAGTAAAAATCAACTTTTAGTAAGCTGAAGTGATTCTAACGTATTCACGAAGCACAGTGATCGAGCCAAAACCGATTGAGTAATTGGCGATTCTGAGCTTTGAAAAAGAGGTTTTTGAATCTTGATCAACTCGATTTTGACAAAGTAATAGGTGCATTTGCATCTGCAAAGACAGATAAATTAGCTTGCATCCAGTAGCTTTAACCTTCGCAGGACGAAGACATTTTACGATACGCGGAGGACCGAGAGGGGTAATTTTTTACCCCAAAGATATTTTTCATATCTCAGCTCATAGGTAATGTACAATAGAAAATGATGTATCGATTTCAATAGCTCCAAGGTCAAGGAATCGATTTATCGCAGAAGCAATAATCTGGTGATACTAGTATCCAAGATGGCGGCCAATATGGACGCCAAAACACAAAAATATGTATATTTAAGCTGGTATGTAAGATACAGTAACAAAATGTGTGTCGAATGTTATATTTTCAAGGTCAGCGAATCGATTTCTTGTGGTGTCAATAGGTGAAAATACTACTATCCAAGATGGCGGCCAATATGGCCGTCGAAACAAAAAAAATGTATGTCTCAGCTCATATGTAAGCTAGAATATCAAATGAAGACTCGAATTTAATATTTTCAATGTCAAGGAATCGATCTCTCGTAGTGGCAATAGTGCGCGAGTGGTACTCTCCAAGATGGCGGCCAATATGGTCACCTAGAGACAACTATGTATTTTGCAGCTCATAGGTAAGCTGGAATAACAAATGGAGTGTCGAATATAATATTTTCGAAGTTCAGGATTCAAATTTTGGCAGCGGCAATAGTGTGCGAGTGTTATTTTCGAAGATGGCGGCCAATATGGTTGCTAAAAGAAAAATATGTAGTATATCTCAGCTCATAGTTAATCTAGCATAACAAATGAAATGTAGAATTTTAAAATTTCGAGGTCCAGAATTCGATTTATGGTAGCGGCAATAGTTTCCGAGTGTTACTTTCCAAGATGACGGCCTGTATCTCCGTCAAGAGAAAAATATGTGCATCTCACCTCATAGGTAAGCCACAATAACAAATGAAGTGTCGAATACAATATTTTTTCACGCAAGATATCGATATCTGGTAGTGACAATAGTGTGGGAATACTGTTATCCAAGATAGCGGTGAAAATGGCCGCCAAATTAGAAATATGAGCTGAGAAATACACATTTGTGTGTTTTGGCGGCCATATTGGCCGCCATCTCGGATAGTAACAATCCCACACATTTGCCACTACCAGAAATCGATTCATTGACCTTGAAAATGGTACATTCCACGTATAATTTGTTTTTCTATCTTACCTAGGAGCTAACATATACATATATTTGTGTTTTGGTGGCCATATTGGCCGCAATCTTGGAAAGTAATACTCGCACATTATTGCCGCTACCGTGAATCGAATCCTGGACCTGGATAATATTAAATTCGACACTTAATTTGTTATTGTACCTTACTTTTGAACTGAGATATGTAAATTCGTGTGTTTGGCGGCCATATTGGCCGCGATTTTGTAAAGTAAACTCTCCAAAACTATTACAACTATTACAATTCAATTACATGGTAGATTCAATTATTTATTTCTGATAACAGGTTACGTATGAAT
The DNA here is from genome assembly GCA_020284085.1 of Aporrectodea caliginosa. Classification (NCBI taxonomy): domain Eukaryota; kingdom Metazoa; phylum Annelida; class Clitellata; order Crassiclitellata; family Lumbricidae; genus Aporrectodea; species Aporrectodea caliginosa. Next base: position 227,948 of record JACEVL010001079.1, read on the forward strand.
TAATATATTTTAAAACTACATATTCACTATAATAGACAAAAAATAACGACGTCGAGGACGAAGAGGGGTAAATTTTTACCGCAGAACATACCCCATGACACTTTGGACTCAAAAATCTTCATCCAACAACATGACATTTTTCTGGCTTTTGTGTCAGAATATGTCATTGGTCGTAACTTGTAAACACATGGAACGTCAAGTTTTTACTGCCTACGGTTGCTCCGCAATCAGCATCCAAACACCCCTTGGGTAATTATTTACCCCTCTCCGTCCTGCGAAGGTTAAACCTTTGAAGTTTTGTAGCCTTCGTAATCTTAGGCTCTTAAAAGACAATATCTATGACGGCACGCCGACAAAAGAGCGCCCGACAAAAGAGCCCCGACAAAAGAGCGCCGACATAAGAGCGACCGACATAAGAGCGAAGGGATCTATCAACGGGGCTTATCAAGGGGACGACAAGCAAACGGTCCAATTTAAACAATTAGCATGTTACGGCCTATTATAGTTCTATGGGGTTAAGTGCGAAATAATTGTCGTTGAGCGCTGCTTACAACTTTTCTTATAAAAGGACGTGAAGACTTCCAATGACCAAAGGATCATGGCCAAGGATCCTGATTGGCCGAGTGGGTTGGTAACCTGCTCGTCACGCTGGCGCCCCGGGTTCGCTTCCCGGTCGGGTCGGTTTATCAGAGATTAATTTCTCGGATCTTTACTGCGGGTGGCTCGGTCGCATTATAAACGTGGAGTACAATACAACACACAATACAACACATCACAATACAACTGGGGCGCGGTGGTTTGGGGGTATGTTCGTTGCCTTGCAGCCGGAGGGTTGCGGGTTCGAATCCACCTCAAAGTCGCCGCGTAGGGACCCTGGGCAAGTCCTTCACTCGCAATTGCTCATGCGCTTCGGCGTGAAACTCCGATTCAGCGTTCGCGCAGTAGTCGGGAGCGCCTCTGAATGGGCAATCTGGTAGGGGCGCTATAACAAGTGTTCAAATACAATACAATACAATACAATACAATACAAAATGAAAATGAGCATGTATGGAGAAGGTTGTTTCGCTTGAACTATATCTTGAACTGTAACTTTTCTAGTTGACTCAATAACCAACACGAACGTTTTAGAACGTTTTTAGACATTTCATCGAACAGTATTAGTATTAAATTCACACATTTTATTTAGCATTAAAATCTCTTTTCTTCACAGAACTTGTTGAATAAACTGTACTAGGATTAATCTTTCTGGTGGCTTCGATTTATAATCTTAAAAGTACACGTGTGGTCGCTCTTATGTCGGTCGCTCTTATGTACTAGGATTAATCTTTCTGGTGGCTTCGATTTATAATCTTAAAAGTACACGTGTGGTCGTCTCAACATCGCTCTTATGTCGGTCGCTCTTATGTCGGTCGCTCTTATGTCGGTCGCTCTTATGTCGGTCGCTCTTATGTCGGGCGCTCTTTTGTCGTGCCACCATCTAGGCAGTATGTTACTAATCGTGCTACAATAGAGAATCTTTTAAACGAGTCAAAGCTACTGCTCACTCCTGACCGCTCTGTTCTTTAAATTTGTCTTTTCATATATAAAAATCGTTTGCAAGTTATGTTGCATTAGGGCCTACTTATTACAAAGAAAACCCATTGAATAAAATCTGGAAACTATATCATATTTGTAATTGTATTAAATTATTACACGCTGTTACCCAGTATTATGGTGTATTACAAGCTGTCTGATCTGTTAGTAGTTAAGCTTTAAATTGCATGACATGTAATTGTACAGCGCAGTGCGTTTGTCAGGCGCTTCAATAAAGAACAGATTATTATTATTATTATTATTATTATTATTATTATTATTATTATTATTTTTTTTTACCCGAGGTATCAAGGATCCCTCAGGATTTATGAAAAATTGCTATAAGGAGCAGGAAATTTGTCTGGAGGGTCAGGCCTCGTCTTCAGGGTTTGCAGGAAAAGTGCCGTTGAATGCGACCAAGTTATAGCGTTGGACGCAAACAGACAGACGTTGGAAAAGAAAGGATGTCTCGCGTCTGTCGCCACCAACGAATGACATACGACGGCCTAGTTCACCTATGAATTCCAGAGCCGAAGGATTGAACGGGCCCAAAGTCTCGATGGCCACGGGCTGAAACAGATGAGATGTAGGAAGCCCCTGGTACTTCTGGATCTTACGGTTGGCCGCCTGCACTGAAGCGGGTCCGACCGAGCCGGCTGCGATGTAAGAGGCCGCACATTATTATTATTATTATTATTATTATTATTATTATTATTATTATTATTATTATTATTATTATTATTATTATGCGGACGTTTCGTCAAAGGACGATTCGTCAACGGACTGTTCGTCAAGGACTGTTCGTCAAGTGGACTTTTCGTCAACGAACGATTCGTCAACGGACTTTTCGTCAAACGGAATCGATTATTACTTCTCGTTGACCAATAAAGAGAGGTGCGCAAAATACATACAATTGAAGTTGGATTGATGATAATAACTCTTCTTTAAATAGAAATTAGATAAATGAAAATAATATTTTTTAAACTAGAAGTCGTATTGATGAAAATAATTTTTGCTATTTATATCTAAGCACAGAATTAGTTTCATCAATCCAACTTCTATTTCAGCAGAGAATTTTTCATCGATCCAATTCCTATTTAAGCAGAGACTTTGTTTTATCAATCCGACTTCCATTTAAGCAAAGAATTAGTTTCATCAATCCAACTTCTATTTAAGGAAAGAATTATTTTCATCAATCCGACTTCCCCTTTTAAATTGAGAGCGCGTGATATGTGCAAGAAAATGGCTTACATAATCTGCCCCCATGCGAGGACATAATCCCCACCGGCTAGGATATTATAATTATATAATATCTTTTGATTCCACTGGAAAGTTGATTATTGCCCCTGGACGAACAGTCCGTTGACGAATCGTCCGTTGATGAAACGTCTTAGAACCAGTATTATACTAGACCTATGATACGAACGATTAACAGTCAACTAGAAAATTATGAAGGGGCGCACTTTTTAAATTTTGCCCCCGGGCGCAGAAACCCTTCGTTGCGCCACTGGCGGGACCTTGTGTACGAGCAATTTGTTCGTGGATACCAGCCGCCTGCCAAGCGCAGAAAATACGTCGCAGCTGATGTCAGAATAAAGACAATCGTTGACAGTTACAGACAACGAAACATCATCGAGTACCTGAGAGGAATGTCGCATAATTTTTTGATGGACTTGTAAACTTATGAACTTTACTATACTAAAAGGTATAGCACTGAACATTATTCATTAAACATTCCGTCACAAATTTAACGTTTATTTCAAATAGCATGAAAACTTGGCTATACTACTGATATTTGTTTGCATTAAAAAGATTTAACATTTCTTGTCAACTGTTATTTACTACGTTTATTAGCGCCAAAACGTCCGGCGCCAAAACGGCGGCGCCGAAATGTCCGGCGCCATAACGGACCCAAAACGGCTGCGCCAAAACAGCGGCCCCAAAACGTCCTGCTTCGCCCTGGGCATGTCCTCTATGGTTTACTCCCTCCCTCCAATTCATGAATCACCGTGCTCTTTACGGCCTCGTCCTCACAACCGTGAAATTCCACATTCTGACCTCCTCACTAGAAAGGGATTCATTATCAGAATGTCTTACACTCATTAACATGTTCTTCAATTTTACTATTCAATATTATTCAATATTATTACTTCTAGGTGTTATTTTACATATTCTATTTCGATGTGCCATTGTGCGTTTGCAATTGTATTGTATTGTATTTATAAATTTATAAAGCGCCTCTTATAGTGAACACAATCAGAGGCGCTGATGTCAGAATAAAGACAATCGTTGACAGTTACAGACAACGAAACATCATCGAGTACCTGAGAGGACTGTCGCATAATTTTTTGATGGACTTGTAAACTTATGAACTTTACTATTCTAAAGGGTATAGCATAATTTAGGCGCAATGGAGTAATACAAGCTATACGTACTTACTTTTTTATATTATCTTTTATTACATTAATTTTTTTCGATTATTATTATTTTCATTATTAAATCGTAACATTTATTATATCGGAATTTTATTAAATTAAAACATTTAAATTGACATAATTACAAAGTGTATTGTAATACTGACAATTACTCTTTTTGCCAAAATAACTGCCGTTAAACTACAGTGGGACTTTTAAAACAACATAAATTGTTTATGTTCTTTTACCAGGGACTTTTTGTCTGGGGACATTTTGTCTAGGGACATTTTGTCGAGGGACATTTTTTTATCTTGTCCTGGGACATTTTATCCTTGGACTTTTTGTCTAGGGACTTTCTGTCCGGGACATTATCTTCGGGACATTTTATCTGGGGACATTTTGTCCTAGCACCAAGGTCTCAAAGGTGTGACTTTGAATCTTTTGTCTATTTGGCGCAACAGAATGAAGCGCTGGCATGAAACAATTGCACAGCAAAAGAAAAGTTTTGCTTCTGACGCGCCACGTGCCACGTGTTGTGCATAGGAGTGGCAAGCTTTCGTCCAATATTTATGGGCAGCCTGATAAATTTAACCGCTTATCAATTACTGTAGCAGTACAAGGAGTGGGGTACCTATTGAATGTGCTCAAGCTTAGAATTGTACAGAATTCAACTACTGGGCGAAACGGGAAGTCTGTGGTCTTGCAAAGCTACTGCCGAGTGCCGATGCCACATTATAAGTTATCCTTGGAGATGTATGCAATTGGTTTTGCTCGTCCATCTTCCGGACCTTACAATGTCAAGTCCTCATTCGAACGTTATGGTCATCTGCGCAATGAGTAAAGCTAAACACCTGTTATTTCTCTAAACTCTATGGCATTGCACCTGATTGCGGTGGTGTGCCAATCAGAGTTGCCTTTCTCAATAATTATTATTATACCTGACATGTAGATTTCAAGACGTTTCAAAGTGTTTGGCCATCAAAAGATAATGACAGAATTGATGACATTCCCGACAAATTTGTAGCATTATCAGAAGCATCAAGGAAATGTTGATCGACGATGTATGTCATTTTGTCATCGGTTTCGGTAATAGGGCTTCACGCCTTACTAGATAATTGTGATGTCGTTAGTAGTCAGTTAGGCCTGACGTTTAATTGTACTAAATCTTGGTGCTTAGCATTCGGACCTCGATTCAAGGCTTCCCTACCAGATATGTTCCTAGGTCACAAAAAGGTTGAGTGGTCAGAAATACTTGGGAATCATCTTTTGTGCTGGTAGTAAACTGAGTTGTGATGTAGACTGCATAATGCGCAATTTTTATGCAGCTTCCAATAATATTTTCAATAACTCTTCAAGTTTCTTGGAGTTAATGCAGCTTTATTTACAGCAGACTTATAGCTTACCAGTTTTAAGATATGGCTCAGTTGCTGTGAGATTTTCTCAATCTCAGCTGAGCAAACTAAATGCTTGTTGGAATAATGTGTATCGTAAAGTATTTGGTTTTCACAAATGGGAATCAGTAAGAGAATTTATTGCAGGTTTAGGCAGTTTGAACTTTAAATCTATGAGAGTTATTGCTATGTTTAAATTTCTTAAAGACATGCTAACGGTGGATAATAGTACACTAAATATGCTGTCATTGACATTCAGTTATGGCCATGAGCATATTAATTTAGTTACTGGTTATGGTTTGTCTGTAAAAGACAACATGTATTATGTAAGATCGCGGGTCCACTACGTCTATGCTTCGAGAGGAGCAATAGTTTGAGTTGTATCCCAGTCTGTTTGGGAAGGAGTTTTTGTATTTTTGTATTTCTGTTCTAGTCTTTGCTAAGTTTGCTTAGTTTCTCTGTTCTGCTTTGTGCGAAATAAAGTATATATATACATAATTTTCTATGGCATGTTCCCTGGAAGAAAGTCAGCCTCACAATATCTACTGGGGCTGTTAGAGATTTCCATTATCTTGCCTACATGGATCATGTCCGTATTTAAGGGGTATATCTTGTGACTTCTGGTGACATGCACATGGCTGAATGAACGTCTAGGTTTCTATTATATTCCATCAATATTTCTCTATCCATGTTATAGCTCAATAAAGAGATTCACAGCGAAGTCGATTTCTTTCTGTACCAGTACTTTTTCACTTGTTTTTCTTTGTTTATCTCAAGTCTTGTTTCACTGTTTTTTCTCCATTCAGCATCCACTTACAATATATGTTTCTACGGACTGGTAAATTCAAGGCATCGATACAGATGTGGTCAATGTGGCAAAAAGAGCTGTGTCCAGTCACACTTGGTATCTTAACGAGGAACTGGTCACCTTCAGTTTCTTCGATGACGAAATCAATGCTGAAAGTACAGCCGAAATGGTGAATTCAATGAGAACACAGTCTTCTACTGGCCTTCTGTCGAAATGTATGTAACTTAGTGAGTAGAACATTACATTAATGAAACTAGCCAGATTGCAGAATTAGGCACATTGGATACAATCCAGAACACAATGTCTATTTTTATTTATTTAGTTGTTCATTGGATCAGAGAACAAAACAGGACACCAGTAAGAATCTTGACTGAAACAGAGCAATCAGTGCGCAACAGAAAAAGTTAAAATCAACCTGGCCCCTAGTATCGGTCAACGTTAAATGTCACACACATCTAAACATGTCAATTTTGCATGCGCAAAAACTCATGGTTGTATCGACGGCCTTAATTAGCCGGAGGCAAAAGTAGATTATAGAATAATTGGCTTCGCCTCATTAACATGGATTTCCATTTCATGAAGGGATATAGAGGTTTGAAATTTGAACCGTATAGGGGCGACACAGCAGCTGTAGATGATGCGATACATATCACATCGCTAAATGACTTACTGCAGAAGGGAATACACATGTTTCGGCACAATTACCGTAACAAAATTATACAAGTAACTTTAGAAATTCATGGATGAGAATCATGGAGTAAACAATTAAGCAGAGCATTGCCTGTATGAAAGTAAACAGCTGGCATTGGAGTAGTAAACTGTACGTAAGCATCTCATTACATATCACAGGGTTCTTTCTAGATACGGGCATATCGTGTAATCCTGGAAAACGTCCTTAACCCTTTAACGACCGAATGGTAGTAAAATACATGTTAAAGCACTACCATCGGTCGTTAAAGGGTTAAAGGCGCATTTGAATATCGAGATAATAATCACAGGCTGTCACAATAGTACAGTGAAGTCTTTACAAAGACTAATTTAATTATAAGATACGACGTGTTTTGACGCCCTCATATTTCTGTAACAGAACTCATACATGTATAAGCGGGTGGTGTCAGGCGCCGCATAAAATGGGCATTCGCCATTAGTGTTAGCAGATCTTCCCTGGAAAGTTGTGAGGAATGTATTTCTTTATGGAGGGTTCCCAGTTATGAGATGGATTTGGAGCCATGGTGAATTCATTTGTGATCCATTTTTGTGGGAAACAGATTAGTTAGCCTAACTCCGAAATATATTTGGGTAGAAAAGCCACAGCATAAATATGAGCATGGCCACGATTTGGACCTTGCCACGGATGAATCCTAGAATGTGAACCCAGTCTGGCATTGGAAAAGCTCACGCGATCAGACTAAGCGCCATAAAGTCGCTCAGACGCACATCGACATATGTGATTTAATCTTGGAATCATCCCGGATCCCTATTATGGCTAGAAACAATTTTTTTCTTTAAATGTAGTTGGTACCTATTCACAGTTTTTTACTCATCTGATTTTTTTATTATAACTTCTTTTACTTGTAATTTAAACAAAAATCCAAATTATATTCGGTCAAATTTTGAATTAGGCTAGTGGTTGCTTGTTTAAGGACTAATTCCCGTATAAGATAACTTACTTACTCTCTTACTTACTCTCTGTGGCTAAAGTAGGTTTCTTATCAGTCTGAGCATCACAACACAATTTATATAACTGTCTTACATGTTATGAAAATCGTAAACTCGCTGATTTTAAATTTTATGCAGGTTACTAAATTTGCAAATTCTTCACTCAGAAACGTTCGGAGGCGATCGAATTGCTGGTGGCATGAAAACTAAAATATAGCTATGCCTCTCTTTCCAGCCTTTGCATAATATTATGATACGATGGGCAAGAACAGCGATTAACGAAGCGATGATGGTGGCAGAAACAGGCCCGGATTTAGGCATGGTCACCATGTACCAGTGCACATGGGCCCACCACATAGGAGCCTCCACCGCAAAAAGGAGAAAATTACTATAAAATATTTCAGTATTGCACACGGCGCACAGAAACAAATTGACACAATATCTCAAACTAAGAACCAGTTAAAAGGTCAGAAGTTAGTTTTTATCGGACGGGAAGTCATGTCATATTAGTGATACTTTGCATGTTTTCTTCTTCGCAAATTCGGTCACCAGATCTTTAAAGTTGATCTCACGCAGCTTCTAAAGAAGCTTATCAGAACAAGATAGGACAAACATTCTTTACCTATCGATGTGCGAAGTCTGTTTCATTTTTGAGAATGAACGTTCCGCACTACAGTTACTGACCATCAGCACCAGATACATGCGGAGTGCTATCTTCCCATTAGGAAATGATCCCTGAACTTCTTTCTGGAGTATCAGCCGATACACGAATTTCTCTCTCGAGACATCTTGCGCTTGGTCGTCCTTGAATGTGTTTACAAAGTCAACATGAGAGTGAAATAGAAAAGTTAGAAACTTTGACCTAAACATCAGATTAAAATAAAGTAGCGTAGTGAATAAGCTGGTGCCCTGCGCTTGGCTTTCAGTGACGCTTTAGAAGTGTTGAGATTACGATTACGATTACGATTACTAGTTCTAGCTTCAATTACAACTTTTCCTTTGGGCTATGCGACGTGGCTCGTAAGCCTATCACTGCAGGCTATCAGGCATAATCCGCCCCAGGCCTGCGGCAGCCTATGTGCCTCTACCGCGGCGGTGCAGAGGGACCTTCACTTATGTTAACGTGGCCCTTGGCAGAATTATTCTTGGACTGAGGACCAAAATACGTCGACCAGAAAGTTAGATTAAAGTTGTACAGACTGATTTCTGAAAATTAGTATCTATGCCATCGTATTAAGTCATTGCAAACGTAACCGATATACGTCTCAAAAACTAAGGCCATTTTTCTGTTGGTATTATGATCGCCTATCTATATAACATTAGCCTACTTTAGTCAGAAAAGGACTTTAATGCAGCATCAATAAAACACATAATTCCGTTTAAGGCATACGTTGACTGTACCACAAGTCGGTACAACCTCCAACATACAGCCCGCGCTGACAACTTAGCCTAGACCTAATACAGCTATCGGCCCAATTAGCCACATTAGTCAGAGGTCCTGAGGATGGCGTTTCAACTCCCGATGGTGGCCTGTTTCCGAGATTTTAATCTCGGACTAGTAGGCTACGGTTCATATACGGGGACCTTAAATGGCATGGAAACTAAATATAAATGGGAAATCTGATTAAAAATTTTACCAAACGAACTAAACGCAAAGTTAAAGTAGGACATACGCTGGGACAAATTATCTATCGATCCTACTCATCAATCAGACATCATACTAATGACTGGTTAGATTTTTAGTGCTATTTAAAATTCAGATGGAAGTTAATTACTAGTTACAGGTCTGCTAATAACTTTGCTAACTTGGTTTCGTTACTGTTTGATGCATTTTATGATAATAATTTGCGATTAGCGTGACTGGCACGAATAGTAGGCCCTATTTATGACAAGAAGGAAGGACTGGTTTTTTTCAATCATTGTCTGCCATACGGAGAAACTGTCAAGTGTTTCTTCAAACGAAACGCAGGATGGAGCCTTTCTGTGAACAAACACAGCATGACCACTTGATCATGGTTAGAACATAATGCCCTACACTTGATACATCTATAGACCCGCATTTTGTATCTGCGTCATTTCGAGACATAATTTTTATGATGGTGTTATTTGAGAACATAGGGTACAGTAAAGAAATATTAAACTTATATACTGGCGAAACTATTCAGCCTCTGATTAGTCTAGCTTTTAGCGGCGCTATTCAACTTTAATTTCTGATTACAAATACAGCTATAAAATAGACAGGCAAGGATGATCTATAGGCCTTTAAGCAGGCCAATTTAACTAACGCTATATACTGGTTTCGGATTGGATCCTCAGTTTTACAGCAGCTTATGACAACATAGGCCGTTTCCGCCGACAAAGATTGTTTTTGGAATATTACAGCTCTTTGTTATATTCTGGTTTCTGTTCCTAACTACAAAGTATAAATATACATTATATTCTCAGCCAGTGGAACCAGTTTCAGTTGCCGCGCCATGTAATCCTCTCAATTCCATCGCTTGAGTTTGCAGACACTGAATAACTCCCGCGATAATAATTATGTGCCATAAAGATTAGATTAGATAGAGCATTTCCAGTTGTACCACCACCCTTCGATATACGCGTGGACACAGTAATGACTTAGAGAGTCACAGACGCGTGCATCTTTGGGGTAGAAATGTTGACGGTTGAGATGCAATAACCATGAACAATTTTCATCACTTAGCAAAATGGTGCTCAAATAACTATAAATATCAACAGTAGCAGGATCACGCACACATGACGAATCAAAACGATGACACGCGATGGTGTCCGCGGCACATTGTAGCAACATCACAATGAGACCTCTTCCGTCAAAAGGCTAAACTTAATTCACCGTAGTCTGTTACAGCAGAAGAGGCGGCGCCAGACATTACTCGAGTCACCAGAACGATGACACGCGATAGTGTCCGCAGCACAGCGTAGCAATACTGTCAAAATATGGTTAACCTTAATTCATCGTGGGTGCTAAGAGAGGCGGCGCTAGACATTACTCGAGCCATTCGGTATAGATCTGTGAAGGATTGATAGAAGAATTATTTCTGGTAAACTACATAAACCTCACATCGCCGTTCTATGTCACAAATAAGTCTATGGGTGAATGATAGGTTTCACACGGATGGTAACCGTTCCGGCTACCATCCGTTTTGAACCTATCATTCCCTTGAGTAGAGATAGACGATTTGGTTAGTTGCTGTTTAACTTCCTGTATCACAACAAGGATGATAAGCGTCGTCCTCCTTTCTCTAAGCTTGGGACTGGCACTACTTACACGAGTAGTGTCGGAGTTAGATGGACGACCTCTAGGTCAAAAAGGGTATATATCACGAGCGAACAAAAAGTGTCGGATTCACTACATAAAACACAAGACCAAGACTCAGAGGCGGCACATAACCAGGGCTGGATAAACTTCAGGGATACAGAGTCAGTCACTGCAATCCCAGAAAAGTGCTAGCTAGAAAGTTGCTCATGTTGTTTTAGATTAGCATGTGCTTTACGTAATATCGTTCCTTGTTTTTCCATCTGACGAACAAGGAGAGTTAGCTTATTCTATTTCCGTTAGTACTCTAAAGATGTCACTTCGGGTACGTAATAGTCTGGTGGTTAGCGTACTGGACTAACTGTTTATCATCGCCAATGCAGAAACTTCAAGATTTCCGCTCAAATTGCGCCTCTAGCGAACTTAACTGTAATAAATACAATGACTTACGTTGTCGGTGGGGAGGTCATGCAGCAACGCAGAGAATTGGCCAACCGACTAAATATATTTCGAGACTAAGACAAATTTGAAGGTTTATTTCAAAGGAAAAATCTTGTTTGATTTTTGCTCAATGTATTCATTCATTCATTCATTTCAGATATTTATATAGCGCCCCTTCAAGATTTCTACTCAGAGGCGCTCCCGACTATATATATACAGCGCGGACACTGAATCGGAGTTTCACGCCGAAGCGCATGAGCAATAATTGCGAGTGAAGGACTTGCCCAGGGTCCCTACGCGGCGGCTTGAGGTGTATTCGAACCCGCAACCCTCCGGCTGCAAGGCACCAAATATACCCTCTTGAGGTGGATTCGAACCCGCAACCCTCCGGCTGCAAGGCACCGAAAATACCTCTACACCACCGCGCCCCACAAATATGCTGATATAATTAACGTTATGTTAATGTACGTTAATTGGCCTTGATTGCGAGCAAACAAATGACTTATTTATTACTATCCGTAGCACATTTACTCAAAGGAGCAATAAACCGTATACATTGAACATTAATAAGAATAGGATTATTCCTATGAAATAATATATAAATGAAGGTCGCTATATAAAGACGAGGATAAGCTATGAACCTTCTTCATTGAAGACTTATAATTTGAGTAATCCATTATATTTATTTAATCATTTGAAGTTTTTGGAGTTGAGCGGCATCAAAGGAATAGTATTACTATTATAAGATAGCATAAATCAGATTTTGCTTATTACAGTAGTATTAAATTGTCGAGAATGTCGCTTGAATTCCTTAAAGGCAGGCGTAATAAGGGTCGTGATCTCTCATTGGTAGATGGTTATACATTTTGAAACGAAAAATCAATTAAGGGAAAACATTGGAAGTGTAGGCTACTGATTATTATAATATTAAATTTAAACTCCGCGCTCGTTGTCATATTGAAGGTGATGATATTGTGACAGACAGTGTCTTATCACAATCATGTGCTTGATGGTGCAAAAGTGAAAGATAGAGAAACGGTGGAGAAGGTCAAAGGTCAAACGACGACAAAACACAAGAGTCTATACATCAGATTGTCGCAGCAACACTAAGAGGTATGTCGACAGTCGTCGCCGGTCAGCTGCCTCCTGTTCGCTCATACATTTGAAACTTAGAGCAAATCGGTTAAATGGCTGTATTAGTCATCGCTATTTTGTACGCTCGCTGCTTTTTAAATCACTATTTTGTGTTCACGATTTTGACGGTGGCTGCCTTGTGATCGCGGTTTTTAACGTAAATCGCCATTTTCTGCGTAAACACGTCCAAATAATATAACGATCACTTCTATGATATAATAGCCTAGATAATATTATATCAAAACCGTAAACATGATATGTGGTAAACGTTCTGAAGTTTATTAATTTAAAAAAGCTTCACAGTTTAGAACAAGTGTCGAATAGTCTACAATTAACCATTTAACAAAATGCACTCTTCAACTGATTAATGCTAATAATTAATTATAGACTGTAACTGATGTTGATTTATTTGAATGTTATGCAATACAGCTGTGCAGTTGATAAAGGAATAAATGTAAACCTTACATACCAAATGACGCCGAGGATGAACAATGGCCCAAGCCACAAGAACGCTACGACCATGCAGTTTGAATTCTATGCCAATACTCTACGTGCAGGGAAAGTGCTAGACCAACCAAATAATGAGACAATGAGAATACTAACAAGATGAAAATGCTTAGACATCAACATATTATACGATAAAAACACGAGCTCAAACTACGAATATAGGCCTACAGCTGCAGTGATGTGGTCTCGAGACCGCGAAAAAATGGGGTCTTGGTCTTGGTCTTCAATGGGGTCTTGGTCTTCAATATACCGGTCTCGGTCTTGGTCTTGGTTTTGAAAGGTGCGGTCTTGGTCTTGGTCTTAAAGGTGTGGTCTTGGTCTTGGGCGTCTGGTCTCGGTCATTCGCCTTTGGTCTTGGCCTTGCGCCTTTGGTTTGGCCTTTGGTGGGAACGAGAGTGGAGTATTTGTTAAATGTTGCTGATGTTTCCGCTTATTCAGGGATTTCTGAGATACAGTAGCTTCGAATTCATGCGACAATTCGCCAAGAACAAAGCGAGAGAGGACCTTATCAGAAGCGACAAGAAAACGCTGAGCACAGTTAACCCTGACTCTGGTGCTTTAGTGACTAGTTAGGCTTACTCAGATGATGCAATTTCTCAAGGCAAAATCAGTAATATAGGACAAGCGTTGGAAATCAGATTTTGGTGGGAAATTTTTCTCTACTGGCACAATGTTTTGTATTCCGTAACAGCTGTTGAAAGTGTGTTTAGCTTTGGTGTGCTCTTCATATATGAGACCTCGCAGACTCGGGGAGAAAACTGTAATTATAAATATCATAAGCATCTGATTTGAATTATGGGGGAAGAGTAACACTACAATTGAGAATTGCGTTAATGGTCTTGAGGCTTAGGTCTTGGTCCTGGGCAATGCGGTCTTGGTCTTGGTCTTGGTCTTGGACCACTCGGTTTTGGTCTCTGTCTTGGTCTTGACCCACGCGGTCTTGGTCTCGGTCTTGGTCTTGGACCATGCGTTCTTGGTGTCGGTCTTGGTCTTGGAATTTTGGTCTCGTGCACAACACTGGCCTACAGTAGGGCTAATGGTTGTTAGCTGTTGGTGCTTAACTGCAGGTATAATCAAAACGCCACTTCCTCTCTTGAATGTGCCTAGTAATTTGGTTTCAGTCACAGTTGAAGGAACTGCATTCCGGATATTTGCAAATCGACGAGGGAAGAAGATTCAATACGTACCAGAGATCTACAAAGTGTGAGGCATGGACATGAGTAATTTTATAGCAAGTGATGAGGTCAAGTTTAGGCTCTTTGACTCCAGAGATAACAAATCCAGAAAAGCCAGAGTTGTGTGTAGGTCATATTGGGCAGTCCAGCAGTGCGCTTATAAGTGATGAGACACTGAACTGCTTCGACCAATTTTCTTCATATTAGCTGTAGTGTACGGTGACAAGACATATATATATTGTACGGTACTCCAACATTGGTCGATCATAGATACTGAAGTTTCTACTTTCCAGTAAGAGCTGTTGGGTTCTTTGAAAGAAATGGACAAAGAATGAAGTTAGCTGTGACTAATGTTTTGTGGATTATAATGGTTAATATTTAGACAAACGAAAACAGCATTCATCTTGAATTTCAGTTAGCTAAACCTTACGCAGGTAAGAAGGAGTTTATTATCAATATAAATATTAATATTTAAGACAAAATTACAAACGATTTAAATCTTTTGCTGCGCCAGAAAAAGGGCGAGTTCCTTTAAACTGTTCGATCGAGTTCTTCAAGTTATTACAGATTGACCAGTGTGAGACCTGCAGTCGTATCCTTTTGAATCGGTTAAAATAACAACAAGGACCATGATTATAAGCAATAATCACACATCTGAATTTAATTCTTAAACGCATATGTTGCTCGTATAAAAGATGCAGGTAAGCATAAATATAGATATCGAATAAGTGATTAAATATTACATCTATACAATACAATACAATACAATACAATACAATACAATACAACTGCATTTTGATATCGCTTTTCTTCCAGTTGTGGATCAAAGCTCAGACGTGCACACGCCTCGATGGCGCTGATGCAATTATACTGCAGAGCAATTGTGCGTGAAGGACTTGCTCACTGTCCCTACACATTAACCATCCCGGACGAGGATTGAACCCGTACTCTTCGAATCACAGGCCAAACGCTCTAACCAGTCGGCCACCGTGACACACAATTGCCACATCTACCGGTTTTCTGTATATGAAATGTCCGTTTATAATGATCTTCAGGTTAAGAGATGATCAGTTGTATTAACTGAACATGAATATAGCATGCGCTATAGTGTCATCTTTAAAAGCTACAGAAAAAATGTCGATTGAGATTTACTCGAATGCATTAAACGTAAAGTTGAAGTAAAAGACACAAGTCTGTTAACAGTACAAAATGCACAATATTTACTCATCAGACATATGACATCACTTTGACACTTTAACGACGAGACTGTAATACCAGCGAATGGGAAAGCAATGCAGCTCATCGTTAAGCGATAAAGACTGACGACAATAATTATATCCATTGTTATTTACAAATTCCGACAGAATTTCAACTACTCTATACAGTTCTGTCAATAAATTTGGCAACAGCTTTAGGCTAATTTACTGTGAAAACGAATTGTTAGTGGAGAACATACAGAAATGCAATATTGAAATGAAACAAACGAAACATGATCAGATGAAATATTTAAAAATAATCGTTTAGCAATAGCGGCGCTATTGATAAACGCTCCTGGTCCAGCAGAGCATCCATTATAGGGTTTCCTCTATCGTCTGGCACTGTGCTCTGGGCAGAGCACCTATTTAGCTCCGGAAGCTCCTAACTTTAACCTCGGCCTGCTAGAGGTGACTTTATGGTTCTGTAATGCCGATAATTTGCATCATCATCATTACCATCATATAGAATATAATTATCATTATTATTACCACTTAAATGAGTCATCTTAGGGAAGATAGATACAGCTTAGAGATATATAAATCACATGTCAATCTATGCAAGACTATCCCAAAGAATAAGTAAAACAGCATTTCATTGGTTCATGGGCTAGGTAGCAAATAATGTAAAAGGAGAATTCATTGACACACGCGCACCGAGGATAGGCTCCATTAGAAATAAGTCCCGCCTACATCTTGGCAATCCCTGGTCTTGGGAGAAGAGGTGACGGACATTGTTCAGGATCGGATTCCCTTATAATAAGCCAGTAACGAGGGGAAAAGGGAAGGGACAAAGGTAAGGACCTGGACAGGAAAGAACAACGTACAAGGCAGAAACATCAGAAGATTAGATCAATCTACTGTCAAGTCCGGTCTTAGAATCATCCGTACTCGATATCTGGAATCGTCTACTCGAATATTCTTCATGTAATGGTTGGAAGGATTTGGTCAGTAGTTAAATAAATTACCATTCTTTGTCAATTTAGAATGTATACAAACTTGTTGTCTGTTTAAAGAATAATAATCATCAAATTTAAAACTCATTTCTTGAGTATAATAATAATCATCAAATTTAAAGCTCTCATTTCTTGAGTATAATAATCATCAAATTTAAAGCTCTCATTTCTTGAGTATAATAATCATCAAATTTAAAGCTCTCATTTCTTGAGTATAATAATAATCATCAAATTTAAAGCTCTCATTTCTTGAGTATAATAATCATCAAATTTAAAGCTCTCATTTCTTGAGTATAATAATCATCAAATTTAAAGCTCTCATTTCTTGAGTATAATAATAATCATCAAATTTAAAGCTCTCATTTCTTGAGTATAATAATCATCAAATTTAAAGCTCTCATTTCTTGAGTATAATAATAATCATCAAATTTAAAGCTCTCATTTCTTGAGTATAATAATAATCATCAAATTTAAAGCTCTCATTTCTTGAGTATTATAGTCACTAATATTCTCACGAAGATAGTTCCATTATATAAGATTCGTTAAGAGACAATAATCGTGTAGCGTAATCAGCGCCATGACATTACTAACACAATGAAAATGCTTAGACATCAAAACGTTAGATTGTAAAAAAACACTAGCAGAAACTACGTATATATAGTAGGGTGCTCCAAAATGCAATGTATTTCCCGAAAGTTACAAAAGTATTGCTCCACGGCGAATTTCCCATTCCATTTATCACTTTGTTCAACTGTACCAATTTTCAGACCAATTGAAAAAGGTTAAGCCTTGCCCCCGGCACAAAAATGTTAGAATAATGTGAAAATATGGGAATTTGCTTAAAAATCGGCAATATCATGGAGGAAAAAAGTATTAATTTTCATGATGATTAATTTCTTTTGAGAACTATTGTGTGCAGAGGTGTAGTATTGGTACTTGTACTTGTACTCAAGTGCAACTTGAGTACAGTCAGTACTTGAACTTGTACTTGAAACCTAAGAACTTGTACTCGTACTTGAGACCTAAGTACTTAGACACAAATTACATTTCTACAGGCACTCGGATACTTCACCAGTGAGCTTTGTCTTTCCTTTAAGTCATTAATTCTTATATTCTGGATATTGAATATTCTGGCAGTTATGTATGGACGGCATCTTGATCAGAATTTCTTTCGGTTGTCTTGTTAAAATAGCGGCCACGGACGGTGATAATGCTAACAATAAAAATACTAATAATCCTAGAGTTTGGTTGTGAATTATGATAATTTCACTCTCAAGGGAAATACTACTTCTGCTAAGTGCAAGTTTTGTAGTGAGAAAACTATCATTTCAGAAAACAACTGGCACAACATCAAACTTTGTTAAACACTTGCAAAGACTCCACACGGAGATTTGAGCAGTGAGTAACAAATCATTTGAACTCTATCGAGTAATGTAAATGTAAGTCGTCGAACTTTCTCAGCACCATACGAAAGCCGCGCTAAGGAAACCAGCTTATTCACCGAAATAATGCATTTTATTAATTGTATTATAGGACTTCCAGTAATAAACCACTGAACCTATGGCTTATACATGGAATTCATGTGTGAATGGGGCTCACTTGTGAAAATTGTGAGTTTTCTATGTTCCTCTGTGTTCTATGTTCCTCTCGAAAGAGTCTTCCACTGCGTGTGCGAGATGTTAAGGAAACATTGTAATCTGTATCAAAACGCTCTTAGTTAGGCCACTTAGGTAGTCATTTGCGAATCACTTTTCTGTTTTACGTAAAACGCTAATTAAGGCATTTTCTTTGTGTTGTTCCAATTGTCAAAGACTGCCTACAACCAGTATGTTCTTATTTAATGTGTGCAGATATGATTATATCTTATGTGAATGAGACACATGCTTTGTTTCATCAAATTTCTTTGGCCGTGGTGGATCATGTGCTACACAAACGTCTCATTTTGGCACGATAATCACAACCGAAACTGCAGACCTCATGTATCAAAGAGTCTAAGCTATTTGGTCACTACTGTACACGATCTTCTGTGAAACCGAGCACCTTATCATCACAAGTGACAACCTGGTTGAATATAAGAGGCCATGATGACTTTGATGAAATTGATTGTTTGGACGTTTGGAATGCAGCAAAACTGTTCTAGGCAAACCATGGCAGCGTTTAGAGTTGTGAGTGTGCCTGCATCTAGCGCTCCAGTAGAAAGTGTGTTTAGTTTAATATTAAAACAGTTTCGATCGAATCTGAGTGACAAGATGCTCATACCACTATATTTCTCAAAAAAGCAAAATTATAAATGAGTGCATGTGGCAATACACCATTGCTTTGTCAAGGAAGTAAATCCTTGTTCTTGCAGTAGCCAAGCGTACTTGTACTCGTACCTGTACTTGATACTTAAATATTTGTACAGGTACTTAAGACCTCAGTACTTGTATTTGTACTTGCAACCGCTCATGTTCTGGTCAATAAATATGAAACATATTAGTTTTTCCATATATACTTAAATACCGGTAATTTGTGTTTTCAACCGAAAAATTGCCAATATTGCTAAAACTTCATCGTGCTGAGGGCAAGGCTTAGCCTTAATGTAAAAGCCTAAAATTTAGATTTTTAGACTCATCTGTATGAGACGCATGGGAAAATGTCCGTGGAGCAAAGATATTTCAACTTTTATTTTTCTGGAGCACCCTTGTATATAGGTCTACATGTACAATAATATTTGTTAACTGTTGGTGTTTATTTGCAGGTAGGGCCTATACGTCACCACTTCCTCTCTTGAATGTGCCTAGTGATTAAGTTTCAATCACAGTTGGAGGAGTAGCCTACTGTTCATTCCATACATTTGCAATACAACTAGGGAAGAAGATTCAGCACGTACTAAAGGTTTACCAAGTGTGAAGACATAGCGACGAGTAATCACTATAGCAAGTGACGAGGTCAAGCTTAGGCTCCTTGACTCCCGAGATTCAAGATCAAGCAAAAACGAGTTTGTGTGTAGGTCATATTGGGCAAACCAGCAATGCGCTTATCGAAGCACATTGCTTCAACCAATTTTTCTTCACTTCATTATTAGAGGTAGGTATGCGGTGACAAGACAGATGTACAGTACTCCAGCATTAGTCAAACATAAATAATGAAGCCTCTAGTAAAAGCTGTTGGGTTCTTTGAAAGAAATGGACCAAGAATTAAGTCGGCTGTGATATGACTTTTATGGATTATTAGGGCTAATATTTTAACAAAAAACAGCGTTCATCTTGAATTTGAGTAAACAAACTTGTTAGCAGGTTAATTATCGATAGTAATATTTAGGACAAAATTCAGAACGTAGACCTATTACATTTTTGCTGGGACAGAAAAGAGCAAGTTCATTTAAACTGTTTCATCAAGTTAAGATTGACCAGATTGAACAGTGAGAAACCTGCTATTGTAAAGTTTTGAATTGGTTAAATGAACAGCAATAATAAGCAATGGTCACAATTCTTAATTTTAGAACGTTGCTCGTATATAAGAAGCATATCAAAATAAAATACAGATATCGAATGGATGATTTAACATTACAACTTAAGTCTATAGTCTATGTTTTCTGTACGGCATGTGAAATGTCAATTTATCATGAGCAGCAGGTTAACAGATGATCATTTGTATAACCATAGACCCCTTAAATTACAGGACTGTAGGCGCTCATGCTCGGGACTTGGAACTTGGGTCCATTCTCAATTTACACTTTTTATCATAAAAAATGAACGAATAGTCCGATTTGCATGAACTTTCTTTTGTTCTATTTGTCTGAATGAGAGCTATAATAAGGGAAAATATTAACTCTAAATTCTGGATCATTCAAGGTCATTTCAAGGTCAGAAAAAATGAAATCTAGCAAAAATCAGAGAAAAATGGCCAGATATCAGCCAATAATTTTTGAAATCAGTTAATTCTTTCTTGTGTTTCTCTTCTAGATAAGGGATACCTCGGATAAGAAACAAGATTATCAAATGTAAAGGGATTCAAGGTTATTTTAAGGTCAAAAAGGTCAATTTCAGAGGAAAATCAGAGGAAATAGCCATAGCTCAGAAAAATATTGTTACATTTTAATTATTTTTTTACCAATTTGCACGTGCCGATAAGGGCTACATTCATTCACGACGACAGTACCTAAAGGTAAAAATAATTCAAGGTCATTTCAAGGTCAAAAGGTCAAAATCAAGAGAAAGTGACCATATCTTAGCAAAATGCTTCTTTATTTGGGTCAAGTCAAGTCAAGTCAAGTATTTTTTTATTGCAACCAATTTTCACACAAATACATATTAATAAGGAAAAGTATAAAGGTTACAAAGAGGAGGCCCAAAAGGGATCGAAATCCCGCTAGAAGGGACACCCTACGTACGAAATTACCAAATCAATCGAAAGATGGAAATGAATAAAGACACAGAATGGAAAGTAAACAAACACGGTATAAGCAACATTAAAAAATAGTCCATAATCCAGAACTGACTAGGAGCATTACATTGTCATTTGTAAAACTTAACTACAATCTTAGCTACAGACTTAACTAAAAAACGCGGTAATGCACTCAGTGCGATCGATTCTATAGAGTTGGAGTGAGAGTCAGTGAAGTTGTGACGAATTCTAATTATCAAGCAGAAAAGAGCGATACCATTTTTTAAATAATGTGGAGATTGCATGCATTGCGAATTTCAGTAGGAATAGAGTTCCACACAGAAATGCCAAATGACTTGATGGTGAACCGACGACTGTTGGAGTGAATTCTAACAGAACGATACGCCTTAGCGTTTCTTGTGAAATGAGTGTGAATGTCAGAGCCAAATTGGAGGCAGTTGTTGAATACTTGAGGGAGTAGGCAATTTTTTAGGCGATAAATAAATGCACCTATTTGAAGACACCTAATCTGGTTAATGTTAAGAGGCCTATATTTATAGTAGTGAGGGCCAGTATGTTCTCCCCTACGAATGCCCGCGATAATACGTACTGCCCTTTTCTGAAGCACAACTAGCTTAGACAGTCTAGACTCATATGTTGATGCCCATATCATGTTACAGTAGGTTAAGTAAGGGTATACCAGGGAGTAGTATAAGTTTAGTCTTATAGTCGTAGGCAATAGAAAAGCAGTACGAGCGAGTATACCAACATTCTTAGCAATTTTAGAAGAAATATAATTAATGTGCTGCTTCCATGTGAGATGCTGATCTACTTCGATACCTAAAAACCTCGTGGGTGATTGTGTGCAATGACGGTTTTCCAAGTATATTGACCTTCTGACCTTGAAATGACCTTGGGTGAACTCAAGGTCATTTGAAGGTCAAAGGTAAAATCAAGGGAAATGACCATTACACAGAATATTGTTTTATTTGGGTGATTCTGTGTTATGGCAATTTTCCATTTATTTCGACCTCTGACCTTGAAACAACGTTGGGTTACTTCGAGGTCATTTGAAGGTCAAAGATCGAAATCAAGGATCAATGACCATTACACAGAATCACCCAAATAAAACAACATTTGGCTGAGATATGGTCATTTTCTTTTGATTTTGACCTTTTTGACCTCTTGGATTATTTTTACCGTTAGGTACTGTCTTCTCGAATATAGTTCTTATCGGCACGAACAAATTGGTAAAAGAATAATTAAAATGTAACAATATTTGTCTGAGCTATGGCTATTTCCTCTGATTTTCCTCTGAAATTGACCTTTCACAAGAAAGAATTAACTGATTTCAAGAATTATTGGCTGATATCTGGCCATTTATCTCTGATTTTTGCTAGATT
Source organism: Aporrectodea caliginosa (assembly GCA_020284085.1). Lineage (NCBI taxonomy): Eukaryota > Metazoa > Annelida > Clitellata > Crassiclitellata > Lumbricidae > Aporrectodea > Aporrectodea caliginosa. The sequence goes on from JACEVL010001079.1 coordinate 250,306, forward strand.
TCATTTTTTCTGACCTTGAAATGACCTTGAATGATCCAGAATTTAGAGTCAATATTTTCCCCCGATATATAGCGCTCGTATAGACAAATAGAACAAAAGAAAGTTCATGCAAATCGGATTATTCGTTCATTTTATGTGATAAAAAGTGTAAATTGAGAATGGACCCAAGTTCCAAGTCCCGAGCATGAGCGCCTGCAGTCCTGTAATTTAAGTAGTCTATGGTATAAACCGAATACGGATATAACTGGAGTTATATTTTCATATTTAATTACTACAGATGCTGGAGGATAAATTCGATTAAGATTTTACAATAATTAATTAAACACAAAGTTGAAGTAAGAAGACATAAGCATGTAAGCAGCACAAAATTATATAGGCTGTATATATTTACTCATCATACATGATGACATCACTTTAACACTTTAACAACGAGATTGTAATAAAAGCGACATTTTATTGACGTTCTAACAAATTCAGACTTAATTTAAGCTGCTGGAAATAGTCCTGTTTATGAATTTGCCAAACAGCTCTAGGCTAATTTACTGTAAAGACATTTTGGTTTAAATATTTGAAAATCTTTACAATATGTGATTGGTCTTGACTAATGGATTAGATCGTGATTTGCGATTAGTGTAACTAATAGCAAATGCTATTCCGACCAGGAAAAAATGCGGAATAACATTTGCAACCGCTGTCCAGCAAAGAGAGCTCTGATCTAGCGTGTCTTCAAATGAAACGTATACGCTATAGCCTTTATGTTAGTCAGCAAAGCACCACCATAATTACATGTAGAACATACACTTGGCAGGGCTAACACCGCACTGAGATAATGCTGTTATTTAATTACATACAGTAATGCAAGGTCTATTAAAATAAAACAAATGAAAAATAATCAGCCTCTGATCAGTGTATCATTAGCGGTGCTATAAATCTTTCGTATTAAAATTACAAAAACAAAAATTAGGCATAAAATAATAATTTATGCCTAATTTTAAGAGCATGATCTATATTTAACCATGCCATGATGTAGCAAGTTATCCATTAGACTGTGTTACTAACTACACGAGATACAGTACATGTTCTAAGCCACCAGAACAAGTGTCATTTCGGTTGCCTTTAATGAATTATTATAGTTCCTATGCCAATGATACCAATGAATCCCCATTGCACGTGGTACAGTATCATTTTGCTGATGATATATGCCATTAAGATTAACGTGAGAACAGTCACTACTGTGCCACCACGGTCCGCCATACTTCAGGGCGCAGTTGCCTGAATAGCCATCGTTGTCTACATCGATGGTGGTGAATTGCTGTCCGTTGCTGGCATTCAGGCTGTCACCTGCAATTTATAATGGAGACTTTCCAATACAGCAGTTTTAGTTTATGCTCTTTCTTTGGCAAGCCTATTCAACTGCATTTCTTTAACGAGGATGCAACAGAAATGCCTGACTGACTGTAGGCTTGATGAAATATTTTTATAAGATATTTGAGTCATTTTCTGCTATTAGATCAATTAGACATTTCTGTTGTCCCAACGATTTTTAAAATAAAACTCGCCATTATTATTTCAAATGAATTATTTCTACGAAGTTACTATTGAGGAGATTATTGTTTCCATGGTTATTTTGGATATATGCTTTACTGTTTATTTTACCTGCTGCGTTTGAAGTTGAAAATTGTCCACTCCGTTACCGTCACTCTCACAAAAGGTCGAAAATAACATAATAGAAATACGACTTCAAATGATAGTTTTTCAAAACTTTATGTGTTTCGTAAACAGCTTTTAAACGCCTTTCATTTAAGAAGTTTGTCATTAAATGAAACAGTACTTGTTGTGGTTAAATTAATTATTTTCAGCTGTCACCTGAAATAATGTCCACTCCGTTACCGTACATAAATCTTTGCACTACTACTTACTTACCAACATCTGGGTCGGGTGCAAATTAGTCAGACCATTTATGACGTCTGTGCATGTGTAATTGTGTATACTTCGTTTATATGCTGACTTTTCAAATAGATGCGGTAATAATTTGGTTTGAAAGGTGTAATCTACGCATGATACGTTTAATAGGTGTCCACTCCGTTACCAAGAATTAATCTACAATGGAGATGCTCATGTAGTCAACAATTTTCAGGTTTCATCTCCTAAATGAACAAAATTGATATGTTGAAAAATGTGGTCCGAAACGTGGGCGATAAAAAGTTTATTTCATGTTAAGTTGAAAGTGTCCACTCCGTTACCTGTCCACTCCGTTACCTCTTACACAAGAACGTATTGTATATTTTGGTAACGGAGTGGACATTTAATGGTAACGGAGTGGACATTTCTTTAAAAAATATGTTTTATTACAACAATAGCTTCACATATATGTTTTTACTCGTGTGTGTTAAGATAGAATTAATTTTCCTTTTATATATGTTCATAACTATACAAAGTTATGTATGTTATGTATACTTGAATTCAACATTGCGCCTTGATGGCAAACAAACATCAGTCCAAAGGCATGACAATGTATTCACCGTTTCAGCGTTTAAAGTTTGTGATTAAATTTAGCATTTTGGGTAGGTGAAATGCTAGTTGTAAAGGGAAAACGTCATAAATATTTTGATTTGTCTCCATTGAGTGGTCGTTTCAGCACTGACAGCGGCACCATCTAAACTTGCCAGCAATGTGTTCTTGTTTCGAGTCAGAAAATTGATTTCGATGCGCATCAACAACTTAAGTCAATACTGTTTCTGATCTTCGTCAATTGTCAGGATTGAGTTGTACTCATGGATTAGCTTTACACTTCTCTCTGCGGTGTCGTTGGCTACTTTGACTTCCATGACGACTGCCTGTGATTCAAGATAATCTTCATTTTCATTCCAGCTTTCCGGTTGAATGCTGTAGTGGTGACCTGTCGAATTTCTTGGTTTCTGTATTGAGTCAATTGCAGAAACCGAGACAGGACAGGAAGTTTGATACCATGCTTGGACGTACACATCACAGACAAATAGAAGGAAATTGAAAATACCTCTGTCATCAACTGGCTTCAGTTTGAAAGAGATCGAAACATTTTACTGATCGAAACATCCACATCTCTAATGAATAAAACTCCAGGCGCTATGAAGTGAATTCCTTGAGTTAGTGCTCCACCAAAAAAGATGATTACTAATTCAAGAGGCTCGTTATAATCATCTCTTTGATGATTGGCCGCCAGCTTTGTTTCAGCAAAAGCAACAACTCGCTCCCCGAAATCAGTAATCCACTGCTGTCTCAAATCTACTCGAGTTATTTCGACGCCAATGGTCAAGAAAACGGTGAAGTATTAAAATGTCTGGACCAGTTGAGGAAGCAATTTTCGTGACACTGAATGCCTTTTCAGCAGCAATTAACATCACGTAGTGACGACCTGCTAGATGAAGTAAGTTCCGACCAAGTCCCTTTTCTATCAGAGTTCACGTCCCAGCTTTCTGTCCAGCATTGCTCGTTGTGGTGTCAAAGCACATCCCCTTATTCCTCCTTCTCAGCTATCAGTCATCTGTGTAGATGATCACGGCGCTTGTCTGAGCTTCTCCAGTGCCTGAGTTAATCTTCGGGACACGAAGAAGTTGCTCTGTTTGAATGCCAGAACTTCATGTCTTTGAGACTGAACAGTTGCAGCCAATGGATGTGGATGTGTTGCTGCCATGTTAGTGACTTTTGTTTGATCTATAGCTGCAACTTCCTGCTTAGTCATGGATGCTCTCTTTCTAAACTGTGTAGATGATGATTGTTGTTTTTCAGCCTCTTTTATAGACTACCACAACATGTGTAACTGCCTTCCAGAGGTGTCTCCTTATCACTGCTGCTCGACTCCAGATCCTACTGTGCTTGTTAAAACTTCCATATCATTCTTTGATCTCTCAAGCTGCTCTTATGTAAGTCTTTGCTATAATAATAATCATTTCCATTTTATGAATCAAGACTCTATCCTCTCCTGCCAAATAACCCCTTTGACCTTCTCTCTGCACTACTTGGAAAGCCCAGTCTTCTGGAATCTTGATGAGACTTTGAGCGCCCATCGAAGAGCAAAATGACTCAAGGTAAGTGAAACTTCTAATCATTTGCGCAACCCCTAAATATTCTCAAATGAAGATGAAATTGCACCTGAATTATTTTTTTATATAGTGGACTCCATTGGCACCCTCTAATAATAAAAAAACTGAAACTTTATATTTTGCCATGTAGTCGTGGACCACCCTAATACATATAACCTAAAAATTCAGGGTGTGTACACATTCCCTGATAATACATATTCACACTTATATAACACACTTGAATGCAATCAAAGAGAGTAGTTCCCGTATAGATAAATCAAAAGAGTTCCACAACTGCGGTCCTTTTATTCTGACCGAGAAACATCTAGCATTTATCCTGCCTTTTTCTGTTCTGTAGTTTTGTCTATGTCTGGTAATTATAATCATGTACATCAGTAATCACTGTGAAGTATGAGTTAAATAAAGCTGGGAAGCACAATGGGACAACCGGTACATTAACATTGTAAAACATTGAAGTAATTATAAATGTCGTAAATTGTTAAAAGGTTTAAGGACTCTCTGCTAGATAATGAGCTCCACTGATAACTCTTATTGCCCTTTTTTGGAGGATGTATATAGGTTTAAGCATATTCTGATACCCACCTGCCCACACCACAGTACAATAATTTAAATAAGGCAGTAGAAGGGTAGTGTACAATAACTTGAGAGAGTGAGCTGGTAAAGACCCCTTAAGTCTGTGAATGATCCCCACGGTTTTGGCTACCTTGTTCTTCACATGCTCCACATGCTCCTTCCAAGTAAGGTTCTCATCAATGATAACCCCCAGAAATTTGACTTTAGAGACTCTGCACAATTGAACGTTATCGATAGTTAATGTAGGGTCAAAAGTATTCGGTATCCTAGACTTTTGCTTTTAAATAAAACATAGTTTGACTTCTTTATATTAAGTGATAACATGTTCACTTGGAACTTGGCAAGATAACTTACTAAGCTCCAAATTCATAATTTGGAATAGTTGAGAGTAGTGTTTTTCCCATTATAAAAGCCGAAGTATCATCTGCAAAAAGTACCAGTTGCAGGGTGGGGAGCAGGTTGTGATGTCGTTTATGTAGATGAGAAATAATAAAGGACCCAAATTTGAACCTTGCGGAACCCCGCAAAGTACTATTAACATTGTTTGGTTAGTTCAGAGTTAGGGTTAAATACTGAGGTTTTCTCTGGTTATTCATATCAAGTCAACTGATATTACAGAAGTAACATTTGAGTTTATGTGAATTTACACCTCAGAATTGGATCATCTTGTCTGGCTTTGCTTGCATAATATGTGCTTGAAATATTTTTTTCATATATTTGAAACCAGTGTTCTCTTTCAAAGTGGTAATATTTTCTGTTTTACTGCAGTTATCAATTTCGCAGAAAAGACTCTCGTATCTGCCAACTTCTCAGCCTGGGAACAAGGTACAGCTATAACTGTATGCATACTGCATATGTATATGTATGTATGCATTTTTGTACTATGTATCAATCAATCAATCAACAAAATCTTGATATAGAGCCCCTTCAAGATATCTACTCAGAGGCGATCCCGGCCCAACCATGGCTGAAAAGAGCAGCTGTTTCAGAGAGGTATGAAATTCAGGTAAAGATTTCCTAGGTAGGAGACAGAGAGCTCTAGAGGAAGCCCATTCCAGATAGTCTGGCCCACGACTGAGAAGGGCGATGTTGCTTGATATAATGTGTATGTATATGTGCATTCATGCAATTGGTTGATGGATTTTAGACAGTGACTAGAACATTCTAAAAGCGAGTGGATGATGCATATAAAATGCTTGAAAAACTGTTGCAATTGGTTTTAGAAGTGAAGTTTTGGGAGCATTTCTGTCTAACTTAACTAGAATAAGAAGACGATAGCATTGCAAGAGACTAGTTGATATAATTTTATGAACAATACAGTTGTATTTTGACCACAGCTTAGACAAGAAGTTATGTGTAGAGTTAGTTTATAATAGTCTGAATGCTGTACATAACTAGCTGCCTGTGTGTTACTAAGATCTCAGTCTGAGTCTTGTATGTAGTGTCATAACAATACATACATTCGTAAGACATTTAGAAGCAAGACACAATTAGAACATTAATACAAACGAACATAACTAATTTAGCAACTAGAGATTGTGTTCAAATAGGTATGCATATGTTTTTAAATAGTGAAAACTAGACAGTAGTCACATATCATTAGGCATACTGCTCCATAAGGAAGGGCCAGCAAATTTAATAGAAATACCGGTCTGGTATTTGTCCAGTCGGACCCTCAATGGCACTCATTTTATGATCTAGTGAAATAGGTGTGGCATTCAAGATAAGCTGGGAAAAGTCTTTCTAGGAGGAGGAAAGTGGATGATGCTCCTACCGATACATAAATTCATAAATTTTTAATTTGTTAATACAATCAATTTTGAGAATATTCTAATATTCTCGCAGTGTAATTCAAAATAAAAAACATTCCTATGAACAGTCGCTTTGGGAAATTTAAACAGTCCCATCTTGTGCTGGTCGTCATATCTAAAGACATGCTTGTTTACGGTAGTTCTATTAGGATGCTGTGTTTGCAGCACTTTTTGAGAGGTTCGTAAAAGGTACTATTATCAGTATCAGTTTTCTACACACTCACATACAATCATACATTCACATATACAAGCATACACACAATGTATGTATACTTACTATGTATGTATGCATTTGTGTGTATGTGTCTACATAGGCACATTTATGTACATGCATAGTGCAAACACAAGTATTACACATACTACTACATACATACACCATGTTGCACATACTGGTACACACATGAATACATACTTGTTTGCATACATACAAACATACATGAATGTCTTTCAGTATTTTACCTGCTCTTCATTTTCAAAAAGCAGATAATGTAATGACAGATGATTTGATTCAAGTAATCTAAGCATGATTTAAGGTTATCAGCATAAAAGGCTGCATACAATGTATTAATTAGGTATAGTATTTGTTTAGGTGACTTCAGCAACTCAACAACTTACGCTACAACGCATCATAACTGCTGCTGGATATCATGGCTCTCAGGTATTGTGTTACCTGCCTTTCACTTGAGAACAGCAACAGCAGGCAATGTATATAAAGACTTGTGTATTCATGTATGTATGTATGCACGCATGTGTATGTGTGTGTATGTATATATATCTTCTGTTTTCAGACCCCATTAATGTTATCTCTGTCTGTCTGTCATTTCTGTCATCCTTTTTCAATGTATTGTCTGATAAAGTATGGTGGTCCCATTTGTAAAGTGCTTCAAGTATGCAAATAGCCAGCTACATACTTACGTAGCTACATTCATATGAATTATTATTATTATTATTATTATTATGAGCATTATTCACTTATTATTATTATTAACTTATTATTAACATTAAGTTACACAGAAATGTAAATCTGAGGCAAGTTAGTGACCAGGGAAGAGCCTTGGTTTCTAGCATGCACTTGGTTTTTTACCATGTATCTGTGAGCCACCCTAGTACAAGTAGGTAGATATCCCTCGCGTAAAAGTTTCCTAAACATTGCAGTCATGCGTTCTTTCTTGGGACAGTAGTAAATCCACACCAAATGCATGAGGAGCCCATAAGTTGTGCTACATCTAGGCTCGAGCGCAAAACACCCATCAGGCGAAGATCAGTGAGGACATGGGCCACTGGGACTATACGGAGCAAAAAAGTGTATAGAGTATGTCAGTAATCACTGTGAAGTACGAGTTAAATAAAGCTGGGAGAGTGCCATTGGGGTGCGGGTACATTAACATTGCAAGTAGCTGACCATAGTTGTTCGCCCAATAGGGATGCTCTTTTATGTAATCCTATCTTCGCCAATGCGGCGTTTACCGATTTTAGTTAGAAACATGAGATAATTTTAGCAGTTTTGACCATAATGGATTTTGGTCAGCGCAGATATTGGTCTTTAGGTATTGAAGTAATCCAAGAGGGTGAAAGATTAAAGGACGGAGAAGATTCGTCGACTTATCAGATAATATAATGAAACGTATTCCTATGATGTATATTTGAATCATTATCATTGCATAACTGCTGTCCCATTGTCCGTTTTTATTTGTTTCCAAAAAACGTCGATTTTTCGTTTTTTTATTTCTTGTCACTTTTTTTCCCGTTTTTTATTTTTTATGTAACTTTATTTATTTATTTACTGTCTGTTATTATTTGTTTAATTTTATTTTTGTCTGATATTCCTTACGTTGTCTCCGTCATTTCAAGGATTCATCTAATTTACGTAGCTATTTAGTGTCATCAGTTGAGAAATAAATAGCACAATACAGGAAATAAAATTTAGGAAAGTTACTTGAATTTTTAAGTTATCCAAAATGTTATCTCTGTACATAGAAATCTCCAATTTATTGGTAAACTGACTGATATTACTCGATAATTATTATGTTCTTATTATAAGTAAAAATTGTAATCACAATTTTTAATTAAGTACACTCTATACTTACAAGGTGAAGGTCTTGTCTAGCCACCCCCGCATGGTTTAATCCACATGGGAGTCAAACAGGTAGGTGATCTGATCGACGTCTTTCGAGCGGAGATTCGGACCCGACCTGGGCAGCAAGACGAAAGACCTCCGTGCCCACCTTCTCGTGATGCGAACTGTTAGTACCCTCCCTTAAGAAGGAGGGGAACGAACGGGCACGGCACGGCAGGCAAACCCAGAGAAGGCAATGGCAAACCACCTCTGTATCGGTGCCAAGAAAACCGTCATGAAAAGCAAAATCCATGAATCAGCTATAGTCGCGGATGGCGGATCCTCCAGGCCAGAAGCCGACTTAACAATTACTGGGGAAGAGCGAGACGGTGAACCGGGAAACCTCAGACGTGATGAGGCGATTGGACCAAATCCGCAAGGACGTCCAATGGCTGATGGAGGTGAGGAACAACGGCTCAACCTGAGCTGCAAGAAACAGCTGAAAGTGGGTACATGGAATGTACGAAGTATGCGGGAAGGAAAGCTGGAAATAATAAAGAGAGAAATGAAACGACTGGGGATAGCCATAATGGGCGTGAGCGAAACGAGGTGGAAAGGACAGGGTCACTTTACATCAGAAGAATGCAGGATAATAATGTCGGGATCGAACAAAGGAGGGAGAAATGGAGTGGCGATGATTTGTGACAGAACAAGCGCGGCGGCGATAATGGGATATGACACAGTAAGTGACCGGATAACGAGCGTAAGTTTCAGAGGAAGAGATATCAACTTGACCGTCATCCAAGTTAATGCTCCAACAGCGGCGGCGGAAGAAGAAGAGCATGTTCTTTTTACAGGGGGCTTCAGGAAACGATGGATTATGCACCTAGAGGAGATGAGCTCTCATAATAATTGGGGATTTCAATGCCAAAGTAGGACAGAGCAAGGAGAAATCATCTCCGGTTGGCAGATATGGGCTTGGAGATCGAAACGAGGCAGGTACAAGACTAGTAGAATTCTGCAGCACAAATGATATGAAGATCGCAAACACCTGTTTTGAACAACCAAAAAGGAGGCTATATACATGGACATCGCCGGATGGCAAACACAGGAACCAAATAGATTACATGCTGGTGAAACAAAGATGGAAAAGCTCAGTAAGAGACATAAAACAAGACCGGGAGCTGACTGTGGAACGGATCATGAACTGCTAGCAGCCACATTACAAATAAAGTTCAAAAGAATGAAACATGGCGACCGTGTGGTGGGATTTGACTGCAGAGGCATCATACCAGAATACAGAATCGAGACAGAAAACCGTTTTGAAGCCTTGAGACTGGACGATGAAACAAACGCGGATGAGATGTGGGAGGAAATAATGACGATAATACATGAAGGAGCCGAGGAGTTCATCCCGAAGAAGAAAAGAAAAAAGACAACAATATGGCCATCAGAGAAAACAGTTAGTGTGGCAGAGGAGCGAAGGGCAGCGAGAGCAACAGGGCAGAGAGACAAGGTCAAGATCTTGGATAATGAGTTCGAAAAACTGGCGCGTGAAAGCAAAGAAGACTATCTGGTTAAAACGTGCAAGGAAATGGAAGACGATGGTAGGAAAGGAAAAACAAGGGAAATGTTTGCAAAGGTGAAGATGTTGACTGGTAAATTCACACCACGAATGGGCACACTAAGAGGCGGAGAAGGGAGCATGAACAAGGATGAAGAGGGAGTAAAAGAGAGATGGAGGGAATACACAGAAGAATTGTACAGGAAAAATCTTCGGGTGAAGGAAGAACAACTAACTAAGGAAGTGTACGAAAAAGAACCGGTGATACTTGAAAGCGAGGTAGAATGGGCAATACGCCAGCTAAAGGACAACAAGGTACCAAGGACGGACGGGATACCTATAGAGATGATTAGGGCTGGAGGAGACGAAATTGTAAGAAAAATAACGCTCTTGTGCAACAGGATATGGGAGACGGGAGAGTGGCCGAAAGACTGGAAGAACTCGGTGTTCATTCCAATCTTCAAGAAAGGTGATGCCAAGGATTATGGAAACTATCGCACAATAGCATTGATTTCGCATACCAGCAAAAATACTGCTCAAGATCATACACAAAAGAATGGAGAGCACAGTGGAGAGAGAGCTGCCGGCAAATCAGGCTGGATTTAGGAAGGGGCGAGGAACACGAGATCACATAGCAAATTTGAGGTGGATAATGGAGAGACAGAGGGAGTACGGCCAGGAGGTACATCTTTGTTTCATTGATTACAGCAAAGCCTTTGACTGCGGAATGTGGAAAACCTTAATGTGGAAAACCTTAAAGGAGATGGGAATACCAACGCATCTCATCTGTGCGTTTGCAAATGGCGTAATAAAGACCATACTTACTTACTTACTTGCTGCTTAAAAGATTGTATGAGAATAAGAAGGCAGTTGTCAGGACGGAACACGGCGACACGGGAAAATTCAGGATATGGAAGGGAGTGAGACAGGGGTGCATACTCTCTCCGGTCTTGTTCAACCTATTATGCTGAAAGGATAATTCGAATGGCAGAGCTGGAAAAACGGCGGACGAAGGAGTGAAGATAGCAGGACAAATACTGAATAATTTAAGGTATGCGGACGACACAACGCTTTTGGCTGGGAGAAAGGAAGACCTCGCAGAACTAATAAAGAGACTGAGGAGGGAAAGCGAGAAGGCATGGTTATACTTCAAGAAGACCAAGATCATGACAACGGCAGAGTGGGAAACATTCGTGATAGACGGAGAGGAAATACAGGTCGTAACGTGTTTTTCGTTTCTGGGCTCAATGATCGAAAGAGAGGGCAGATGTGAAACAGAGGTGAGACGCAGAATGATACTAGGGAAATCAGCAATGCCGGGAATGGGAAAGATATGGAGAGACAGGCATGTGAGTATGGAGACAAAAGCAGGGCTGGTGAAATCAATGATTTTCCCGATAAGTATTATACGGATGCGAGACGTGGACGAAAACAAAAGCGATAGAAGACAAGATTGATGCGTGCGAAATGTGGATATGGAGAAGATTGCTGGGGATTTCGTGGAGAGAAAAGAGAACAAATGCATCTGTCATCCAGGAGATAGGGCAACTAAGAGGAGACCTGACACTGCAACAAATGGCCATCAGACAGAAATTGATGTACTTTGGACACGTAATGAGAGCAGAGGGATTGGAGAAGGAGATTATGCTGGCGTGCGGGGAGGGGAAGGAGGAGTAGGGGTCGGCCGAGAACTCGCTGGATGGAGGAGATACATAGGAGGACAGCGATGAGCCTTGCACAACTAAGGGACGCGGTACGAAGCAGGAAGGAATGGAGGAAGCTGGTCATGACGGTCGTTAGAGTTCCACGAACTCACGGCACAAGGTGACAAGGTGACATATAATCACTCAAGGATTAGGAAAGGGCCTCCTATTTAAACAAGAGAGAAACATCTGGAATGGCAACTATTCTTCAAGGTCTGGTTCGGAGAATGTGCAGCGGAAAGCAACCGGAGTGAAGCGCTGAATATCAAATCTCTCGTACATCGTAAGATACGGCGCTGAGACTCCGTCCCGTGAGGAAGGCCAGGCATATTTTATTGGACTAAGAGTTTCGAAGGTCAGAGGGACAAAGTGATGACTAGGAATGAGTTGGTTGTAGTTTGCGTTTTTGCGAATCGCCGCCATCTCAGCTGCAGCACCAACAGCCACTTAAGAGCTAGGTAGGAAACGGTAAGAGTATCAGTCACCGTAGCGTCCCCAAACTGAGGCTTTGTCCTACAAGCCACGGGATTAATGTATGCCCCTGCACGTGCAACTACCATATCTCGCCTTCTGTATGCCTCTCCCGCTTGGTGGGGATTCACTACCGCAAACGACCGTCAAAAACTCCAACGTTTCCTGCTAAGGGCCAAACGACTGGGCTACCTCCCTCCTGAACACCAGGATTTAGACCGAATGATGGAAGATGCAGACGTTAGACTCCTTCAAGCGGTCAACCGGAACTTTCAACATGTGCTTAGAGGCCTCTTTCCTCCGACCGTACGTAGGCCATATGCTCTGCGCCCTAGACCTCATGAATTTGAACTGCCCAAAAAAGATGACCACCATTTCATCTTTAGGGTTCTATTTCGGACTATTCGGTGATTTTAAGATTTAACTCTCAATCTGACTAAAGGCATAAACTTATAGTTTTTAATTTCATTACCTTCATTATCCCATGTAAACAAGTTGCGGTATGTCAACTTAGTATTTTTAATAAACGAAATCTACTACTACTAGTCCTAAAGAGGCCAAATGGTTCCTTGATGGAAGGACAGCAAGCGACACCAGATTTTGGCATATTAAATCGTCTAGAATGGCATGTCGAGATGAGCGACCGCCAGGCGTGATTACAGAGCCGTAGCTACACATGTGCGGTACCAAAAGGCAGGTCAACAGCGATTGTAACTGCCTTGTCATCAAGTCCTCACCTAAAGCCAAAAAGACGGAATGTGTATGCGAGGCAGCTTAACTGCTCTGACGAGAGTGAAGCTTGGAGCCACTGACCAAATGAAAGAGACAAGCAAAGAATCAAGCATATGTCTTCACGGAAGATGGTGTCATATCGCTCAAGATATGGGTGGTCAACGCATGGAAAGCAACGTTGTGAACAAACGTTTTGCATATATAATGAGCACAGGTGTTCCTGAAGTTTATATATATAATGTGTATCGATTGTTAGGTGGCCAATGCTAATATATATATGTCTTAGTTGCGCGGTCGGCTAGCGGGCGCATGGCCTTAAGTAAACATTGGCTTAGACTAGATAGTTTCTAGGCACGTGGTAATTGGCGCCAAACTTAGAAACTGCTGATGACAGTGAATTTGAACAATACAGTGTAACAGATGTTTTAATGCAGTAGAGAGAGCTGTATTTTAGTTGTTACAGTTGAGTTTTGTGTTGATGAAGAACATTGATATTGAAGTGTTGAGTTTTAAAGAACTGTGTTTGACGAAAGAAGAAAGAAACAAAATAACTGTGTCAATTTAATTCTAACAACAGTTATAAGACGTTGAGCAATTTATATTTAGAGTTAAGGAAAAGTGCTTGAGATAGGTCACTAAGAACTAAAGAAGAAGAGTTGGTGACGAACGTAATAATATTATTATATGAAGGAAACTTGATGAGCATCTGAAAAATATTAAAGCTTCATGTTCAGAAATGTTACCTAATCTTTCTATGGCCAGAGATAGTTCATGTATGACCGTTTCAAGAATGGGCTTCTGAGGCAGATAGAGGGGCTTCCAGAAGTGTGGCAGTCTCAGGTCTGGTGAGAAAGAGCTGACTGAGAGGATTATAAATTATTTGTTCGTAAGGTTGGTGTCATGCAATATCCACTGACATATGCAGCGATTTAGGTGAAAAATAGGCTCCCTGCACTTTTGCTAAATTAATGCCACATCTGCGGCAGCCATTAGAACCTTTACGCCAGTGGTAAGATCATACAAGTAACCACGAGTGAAGGTAGATGGCAATTTGGCAAAAAACTTTATGGAGTGGGAAGCAGACGAGCAATGGGCAAAGAGGATCTCCTTGCTGAGAGCCAACCTGAGACTAGTGACAGATACTACCGTATTTCAAATTAGATGCCTCAGAATAAGCTAGGTGACAAAAAGGTGCTAGTTCCGGCAAGATTGCACAGGTTGAAGACAGAATCATCATCATCATCATCATCAGGGATCCATGGGCCGAAGGCCCGTAGGTGTCCAACGCTTGCATCAGATCCATGGGCCGAGGCCCGTTTGGAGTCCAATGCTTGCATTGGATTTCATACGTATTTTTTTCTTTACGAACGGAGTATCTGCACCCATCCGTTCGACCTTCGCACTTCTCCCTTAAAGAGAGTTCCAGGCTTAGGACTGGCTCTGATATCCACTATCTTGTGGTATCAGAGGCGGCGATGCCGCCCACGTTTGCCAGCTTTTTCAGGGTTCCTGCTGAGCCTGTCCACCTCGCGTAGCGCCCTAGGTGGTACTTCAGCCAAGACCTTCACCACTGATGGCATAGCCTCAGCAGGCACTCCCCTACTTACTGTTGCCACCCCCTCACCACGTTGAGGTGTGAGTCGGACTTTGGGAGGGGGCAGAATACGATCATTTAAAAGGCAATTAAGGGCATTGTAAAAGTCAATATAAACCAGGATTAACCCTGCCATCATGTCTATCCAGTGACGTAGCAAGGTTTTGGGGGGTCCTTGTGCATAGATTCGGTGGTGGGCCCCTCCCCCTTCGATTTCAAACAAAAAACGCTGTGCAAAAAGCGCTGTAGCATACAACATAAATAAGGTCAGATAATCAAATTGGACAAGTCACAAGTGTCAAGTCTACGGCATTTAAGGTCCCCCGTGCACGGACCGTTCTAGCCAGCGATTTTTAGATCTCTGAAATTAAACCACCTTCGGGATGCTAACTGCAATCCGCACGCTCTCTTGCACAGAAGAGCATGAGACGTAGCATAGGCCTACGCTCTTACCGATGTAGCTAACTGGGCTTCGTTAAGTTGATTTGATTGCATTCTGATAGGACGGTCTGACCACTGGGGGCCCTTGTACCGCCGGGGGGCCCTTGTGCTTTGCACAACCTGTACAACCCATTGCTACGCCATTGTGTCTATCTGCAGTGGCGTAACTAGGGGTTCGTGCGCCTGGGGGCAAGAATTTCCTGACTCAGTTCCGCCAAAATTTCTGATGACCTTTTTTTTTTTTGCTTTTTTCACTGTTTTTCAACAAGAAACTTGTCAAATATCATTTTGCGCCCCCCTTACCGCCCCCTGCCCCCCCTCGTTACGCCACTGTCTATCTGCGTGAGCTCTCGCCTCATATCCGGCGGGCTGCCTAGGCGACATGCATGCCACATGTGACACAGGGTACAGCAAAAGCGCTGGCGTATTTTGAAGCCAATTTACGTCAATACAATTCAAACAGGATCGGGCCCAGACCTCTTGAACTCCAAAAGCGTTGCATGATTTGGACAATTTCCTGCCGATGAAGCTTGATGAGGGCCATTGTTAGTGAAATCTGTTCAGGGCTGGACTCAGCACAACGGACCAGTTCATGAATGTGTTTGAGATGAAGAATTGGTTGTTTCCATTTTTTTCTTCTGTAACTTCGTTCATCTTCTTCTACTTTATCCTCAACATCATCATCATCATCATCGTCGTCGTCGTAGTCATCACAATCATCATACTCATCATATTCGTCTTCTTTTTCTATTTATTATTATTATTTTTTGTTCCGAGGTACATCAGTTCCCTCAGGAAATTATAGGAAGAATACAAAAAACCATTCAGGACGCCTAGAACTCGTCAATTTCGCAAGAGCAAAATCATTATAGTCATCATCATAGCAATCGTCATCATCATTATCTTTATTATTCTGCTTCAAACCATTCTAATCATCATATTCTCTTATTTTTTGTCTCATTTATATTTGAATCTCTTCTTCCACCTCCTCCTCTCCCTCCTCCTTCTTTGTTTTCTTCTCATCCTCTTTATCTTTTTCTCTTCATCTCCTCTTTCTTCTCATCCTCTTCCTCTTTTTTCTTCTTCGTTTCCTCCTAGTTCATTTTGCACTCCCATTCTAAAACACCGTTTAAAATTTACCGGCAGTTCCAAAATATCCGCTGACTGTTAGTCTGTAATTATTGGCCGATGAACTGATGGAAAATCTCGCATATTCTGCATAGCGTTTCCCTCCGTCGAAGTCTTCCAAATCAACACGCAGCGTGTAGTTCCGTTTTGATGTCAGTAGATAAAGCATTTCGTTACCTATAAAAGAGTATTCTTTACTCAAGGCCAACAAGAGTTACAATTCATTCGATAAAATTATTAGGCCTATTCAATATTAGTCCTGCTCTTCTCGTAAGTCAAAAACTTAGCTAGCGCTCTATTTAATTAACATGATTTACATAAACTACTAGAGTTAGGACTACGCAGTTTAATCTTAGGCTTATTGAAGCGTTTCTGCACAGTTTTAGTCATATCTGTATATAGTAGGCCTAAAACTATGGGTTTCTATCGGTAAAGTGCAAATATATTTTGAGAATAGCCTAGTCTACAGCTTGCTGTTCAGTCAAGTTTCTTTAAATAAACAATGGTTTCAACAAAAATATTTAAATAAACAGCGTATGGTTTTATCAAATGACCTCTATGGTGCCGATTCTTAATACCAAAGTCTGATGGTCGCGTCGAACAAAACCGGTAGAAAAGCGTAATCCGTCGGATAGTTTCAAATGCAGCTGGTCAAGAATGCAGGAGTGAAGCTACGGTAAGCAAGACGAAGCACATGAAGTTCAAGTTTAGACCTGCCTGATATTAAATAATTGAAAGGAATTGGTCACTGAGTTCCAACGTTTTAGGTCACCCACCGAGAAAGCCCGCGATTCCAAAATTGTCCTAGTGCAATGCAGAGTATGAGTTAGTGTTTGATGAACATTATACACATATCTAAATCTAAATTTATTATTTCCTTGATATCAGACATAACATGTAATATAAGTCATATATTTGTATCTCTCAGAAATAAACATAGCTTACAATTTATTAACACTATTCAACTAAAGTCATCAGCCATAAGTCAAAATTTCTATCTTTTCGTTTGAAAGACAACAATTGTATTAATTCTCATTCACTGCAGAAGTTGCAGACAATTCATAGATTATAAAAATAAAATGCAACACTTCTTCAGGAGGACTCTAGCTCTTTTAGAAAACCTTACCAAGCCAGAATTCGCCATTTCGATCTCCAAATCCTTGTCTATACTCTGCCCATGTTCTGTTAAAATCGACACTGCCATCGTTGCGTCTTTGAAAAACCTGTAAACGGTTGACGGAGTGCTAAATGTTTTTCATAACTGCTTCAGACATGAAATAAATCACCCAAATCAAACCAATAACTTTTATTTTCATCAAGATGTGGTTTGCTCCATGCTGTTTCGATAATAAAATGGTTGAATGCACACAAAAATCTTCACCTTTTCCTTTTGAGATATTCCCTCACGTGTTAAACTAATCGTATCGTATCGTATCTGAGAATTTAGAAAGCACCTCTTACAGTACAAGCTACTCAGAGGTGCTCCTGTATAAAATAAGAATGTCTTTAACCAGGGAAGGCATATGGATGGGTGCCCGCCCAAAGTCTTACTGTGGTTTGAGGGAGGAAGGTCGTTCCATAGAGACCGGTCCACGACAGAAAAAGTACGGTGCTGAGCCATGGCAGTACTTGCACGGGGAACAGAGACCTAGACGAACTATACAGACCGAATCTTATGACTTTTAAAGAGCTGTCAATTAATAAGTAAAACATCGATCGATGTTCACTAACATCGTATAGTTGAAAAAACCACTCCGTTAGAGAAGCCTAATCGAAATCCCATAAGTCAGAGAAACCATACGCACGCTACGGATTGGAAAGAAACGAGTCGTAGATTTAGCTATCAAGATTATCAGAGAACTGACATAACATACAAGATCAGACAGTAAATTCCAAAGGTTTGGATCATCTATCAAGAACGTTCGTACCATGGCAGTAGTTGGATGCTCATAGCTGGAATTTGCGTTATTTACCTAACTTTCGTGCTGTGTTTGCAGTTCAAAACAGTCATCTAATACTATAAGGCTCAAAGTTTGTCCTTTCGTTTGTATGTTTGTTCTTATGTTTCTTTGTCCGTCCCTCTAAAGTCTCCGAAAGGGAACGCTTTAGCGATTTGAATTTTTTTACAAAGATTCATACGGTAATTTGTGGGTAAACGCGACTATTTTCAGCTCGCAATTTACTTTAAATGCTGCTGATATATGGACATTTAAAATTTCGAACTGGTGGCTACCGTTGCAAATTACGCCGCCATTACTGACTTCTCATGACGTTATACGGCACACGACCTCCTACAATACAGCATTCGCAAGGCATTTCGGGATTTCTCCGACAAGCCAATGACGTCATCTGGCTACATTGGTAAGAGCTGCGTATGTTGCGTCTCCTGCGCATGTGTTATTATAGAGAGCGTGAGGATCGCGGTCCGATTCCCGATGCCGGCTTATTTCAGAAATTAAAATCTTGGGCTAGCACGGTCCTTGCACCGGGATACTAAATGGTGTGGCGTCCATTAAAACAGGCGAGCGGTGTTGAAGGGTTTGGACTAATCCAATCAATTCATTGGAAATTGAGCAAGGTCCAGGCTATAATTATTCCGTTGCTATAGAAAAAGGCGAAGGTTTATATTTTCAAATCCAGCGGGAACGATATTTAAGATACTAAAGCTCCGGGAGGGTTTGCCTGCGGGTCCACAGGCAGGCCCCGTATCCTCTGATCAAACTGATAACTGTTTTCTATTTTTTCCATTAAGCTGCGGCTGTGTCAGCTTGATTATTTCCAATAAACGAATATTGATTGATTGATTGAGGATACAGCAAATTCAAATGCACGGACGAACTACGAAAATCAAGGGGGATCGATGTATGAAGGTAGAGATAACCCGTGCGAAGCCGGGTAGCTCGTCTAGTAAGGTGATAAATTTTTCAACAAAGATATCCAGGCAGGCAGTCACCTGAGTATAATGCCTCCTATATTTAAATAGTTGTCTAGCTGTGCCGGACTAAGCTTAGAAGAACATAATATTACATCAAATTAAGTTATAATTCAATGTCATAAACATCAGTCATGTTTTTGTAGAAAAGGGTGCAATTATATTAATAATACAGACATTTTAAAAGTTCACAACACAAATAAATCCTATATATAGCTACCTATGAGCGGCGTTGATTAATCAATAAAAATTGATGTTGTCATCTTATCTGAGCCTTCGTGTCATCTTTGTTTACTTTGAACAGTCCGTGAACAACATAGGAACGTTCGTTGTATCCGGTTTCAGTCCTCGACATTTTCTTACGTGTCCAATTCTACGGCAGTAAGTTCGTAAGTTCTCCTCTTTCGACGTGAAATAACAGGTGTACAGAAATCATCAGCTCACCAATGGCAAGGAACCAGATAAATCCGTATGCAGATAGTTGAACGAGGTCTTATACAATCCATCGAATTGCTTCGCAGAACAATTCAAACGTCCGTAGATTGCGATACGGAGACGTTCCACAAAGCGGTATGCTTAACATTAGCCCGATTCGAGAAGACGCACGAAGGATTAGAAAATATGATTCTAAGAGATGAATCCCTTTTAACGTGTCCTGCAAATCTCAGGATCTTCATATAAGAGAAAGGCAGAATCAGTTTGAAAGAGAAGCTAACCCATGCTGAGTCTTATATCGAAGCCGATGGTTTTAAGCATAGCGAAAGAGATCTGAAACCAATGGTAAAGTTCTCTCAGGACAAGAACCAAAGAGAATATACCAAGACAGAACGAAGGACAAATTTGCTGGCACAACAAACAGAAGCAAAACGGAAACTGGATCTCATATATATTGACAAATTATAATAAGTTCGCCAATAGGGACTTTAACAGATAAAGGATACAAGCTGCTGAACAGGAGATTGTGTGCTACTCGTGCGGAGATGTGGGTCATAACGCGAATAACTGGTCTAATAAGCCAGAAGGTGTTGTTAAACACATGACAACAGCTATTCAAGTCTTCGAGAATAGCATAATTATGTAAAGCGAGAAAGGAATCCGTCAATCATGATGCAAGACAGAGTACAGAATTGATCGACCAACAAGAGACTGGTTAGGTAAGATGTAAGGCGCCATTGTGACAGTAAATTATGATAAGTGTCTATTAAACCCGAACAAAGAAGCTTCAAAATAGGGAGCGCCTCTGAGTAGGTCTCTTGAAGAGGCGCTGTATAAATTCTCGGAATGAATGAATGAATTGAGTCAAATTGAATGGAAGAGAAGTTGAGTGTCTCTAAAACTCAGGAGGAACATGTTGCATAGCGTAGACAACACTCTTCTTTGACTGGAAAGGAAGGTATGTGTACATTTATTGATGGTAGTATGCATGCGTTGTTTCCCTACAGCTAATATTACTGTAGAGAGCAAAACATTGTAGCGATTGTGGATCATACAGTCGTACTATCTATCGTATTGCTTTCTTGTGCGGCCGCCATTTTGTCACGCGACGCTTCTCCTGCGCGATCTGGCAACCTTGTTGAAAATTAGCGCATAGGACGCGGGTATGCCAAATTTTCCTTGAAACCTGGACCGCCGTCGCCGACCAAACCGAGTGACCCGCCTGGACTGAGAGACGTACAGACACGGATATACAAACATATTCTAGGCGACCTTTGCACCTAGCGGCCTTTGCACCGACCGACCATTGGACCGACGAACGCGGTTACTAACAGACAGAGACACACACGCACACAGACAGTAACGCATAAGCTTATATGTAGGTGACTAGGCATAAGCATACGGACATTTCTAGACAGAATAGAGTAAAAGATGACGCGCGTCTAGATGATCTTTGGCGCGGTTTTCATCGTACAGACCGAGCACGACGTTACTAGTTCGGTTCGCGTCTGGCGAGTAGTCGATTCTGGGATGATAGTTAATACACGTCAGTTGAGAGATAGCAATTCGTGAATACCTAGTACAAATGATGTATTAGCCTAATTGATACGGTTGATATCTCAGTCTGAGAAAATCGTCAGCTCGGTCGGATAAAGAAATTATTGATCGAACTCTGCAACGTCGTGGATATAATCAAAAACGCTCGCAGTGCTGTTCTCGTGAACATAAGTGTGATTCGTCACTCGCGAAGGATATCGCGAACAGCGTGCTGGGATATAATATGCCATCGTCTATCGAATAATCGCCGGAATAATAATTATCGGCTATCTTCGATATCCAGATCGTCTTCATGGTGCGTGAGCTAATATCTACAATCGCTATCTAAATATCTAAATATTTATTCGCCTGTGGGGAAAATTAAATAAATAAGTATAATACCGATAAACCCGAGGGGTGCTTGCCATAGTTTTCAGTGTTGTATCAATTACATTCTAAATGTAATTCAATTATAATTACAATTACATGCCTGTAAATGTAATTGAATTACAAGTACAATTACCAATTACTTGATTGTGAAAGTAATTGAATTACAATTACATTTTGATTGTAATTCAATTACCAAATTACTTTTCAATGATTTCTTTAAAATTGGCAAATGATTTAGAATTTTTTCGATAATTTTTAATTTTCTCTATATTTAAACTAAAACATCCAATGGACCAATGGCCTGTAAATCGTAATAATATATACATTTAATTGTTTTATAAGTTTGTCAGATATTCAAAATACGATTTGCAATTATGATCCATTAAAACAAGTTAGAGTTTATTTGATTTTTAGTAGAAGTTTTTCAAACTGATAGTCTGTTAGAGAACTCGAGCAGTTGATTGCACCTGGAAGAGTGAGTCAATTTGTCCACCAGTGCAAAAGAGACGCTGGAGCTGAAGATGGAAGATCTGTTTTCTGTAGGCAACCGAAGTAAGCAAGCTAAGAATGAGTGCATGACTGCATGGATAGTGTGATAATGAAGGTCAGCCCTTGCCCTTGAGGTCAATCAAAGTGTGCTGTAAGATTGTAAGAGGGGTGTAAGGAAAGAATAATGTTGACAATTATGTTGCCATGCAAACATAATGCAGAGCAGTTTATTCAATTAAACCCGGGTCAACCCGGCAGGCTGTCATCTTTGCTGACTTTATGAAAGTAATAATTTGTAATTTACAGTTCATTCAGTTACAAATTAGGCCTACATGGAAAATTGTAATTGAAATACAACTACAATTACTGGACTTAAAATGTAATTCAATTACAATTACAATTACAGAACTTTTAATTCAATTACGTAATTCAATTACATGTATTTCAATTACTCAACAACACTAATAATTTTACCCGAAGCAGTGCTCCACCTGCTTATGTCTTTAAGTAACTATAAGTAGATAGATGTCTGATTCTGATTATCAAAGTAAACTAAGTAGAATTGACCTGTTTAAGTTCGAATATAGGCCTACTTCAATATTGAAA